>MU686461.1:672-20339 GCA_026770625.1 Nicotiana glauca
CTATTTTTGTGATTTTCATTTTGTAAGATAAAATTAATTACTCCTAATTATAGAATTAAATCCTAAATGCAAATGCGACATATTTTTTTATTTTATTATTAATTTAACAAATAAACATGCACACAAAAAAATGACACTAAATTTACAACAATTGCAAACAAACTAAAAATTATTTTATTTTTGAATTTTTTGGGAGTAATTCTCATAGGGCAAAAATTACGTGATTACAGATGTGCGTGGTTGTAAGTCTTCAGAAGTAGTACCTTGTTGTGTATGATCACCTGGTGAGTTTGAGATTTGTTGATTTGGATCTTCTGTATTGTATATGTCTTCAATTTGACTTATTTGAAAGCCAGTATTCTCAGTTTCATCTGTTTGAGCAATATTCTGATTTCCAAGATTGAATTGTCCTGAAGTGTCATCAAGTATTGATTGAAAGTTGTTGTTTGTGAACATAGATATATTTTGGCTTTGTCTGAGACTTTTGAATGGGAACACATCTTTTTTAAGATGACATATCTGTTAACAAAAAAACTTTTGTTATTCAAATCATAGAGTAAATATCTTTTTTGTGAAGTTGCATACCCCATATATATAGATGCCCTGGATCTTGGCATTAATTTGTCTTGTTCTTGTACTGTCTTTGCAAAGCATAAGCACCCTAGTACTCTTATATGTTTCAGAGAAGGTTTCTTTCCATACAGCCTCTCATATGGTGATTTATAGTTCAAGATAGAGCTTGAAATTCTATTAATCAAATAAGTTGCAGCTAAGACACAATATCCCCAGATCATTATAGGTATATATCCTTGAAATCTAATTGCTCGTGTGACCTCTAATAGGTGTATGTATTTTCTTTCAGCAACACCATTTTGTTGTGGTGTGTATGCACAAGTAGTCTTATGAATTATTCCAAGATTAGTAAATAAGTTGCTGCAGGTTGAATTGACAAACTCAATACCATTGTCACTTCTAATGACTTTAACTGTTTTGTTGAATTGAGTCTTGACAAACACTATAAATTGTTGGAGAACAGTGCACACATCAGACTTAAGTTTGAGTAAAAATAACCATGTATTTTTGGAGAAATCATCTACTACAGTCAAAAAATACTTGTTGCCATCAAATATAGGTACTTTATAAGGTCCCTAAAGGTCTACATGTATCAAATCAAAAACAGCAGTAGATTTAATGCAACTAGTAGGAAAAGGTTGCGTTGTTTGTTTTGCACATGGGCATACAACACATCTATTTATTCTTTCTGCTATAACATCTATAGGAATAGGCAGTAAATTCCTGAGAACATTTGCTGAAACATGTCCAATTATCTTGTGCCACAACTCTATATCTTCTATTGATTTGATCTCATATGTACTTGCACCTTCAGTAGCTGCTAGAGTGACTTCAGTAGAACTCTTTCCTTCTACTTGGCTTCTTAAAATGTATAGACCATCATTTTCTCTACCAATCGCTTTCACCTTCACAATGAAGAGCTCCTGAAAAAATACAAAAATCAGGAAAGAAAGTTACTAAGCATCTCAACCCTTTTGTCAATTTAGATACTGAAAGGAGATTAAACTTGAACTGGGGGATATAGAACACATTAGTTACTGTGCTTCTATTTGATATTGTACTGGCTCCAGTGTGAGTAACTTGAGTTACATCCTCATTAGGCATGAAAACTCTTTTTGGATACTGAACTTGCATTATAGTAGACTTGTCCAACAAATCTAGATCTTCTACTATATGATTGGTAGCACCAGTATCTATTATCCATTCTTTAAAGTACTTAGATGTACCAGCTATATTTGCACTAGACTTTTATCCTGTATTGTTGTTGTTTATTAGTTGCATAATCTGTTCATACTGTTATTTAGTGAATGTACAACTGGCAGGTTGACCTTGTAGATTTAGTTGGCTATTTATTTTTTGACTCCCAAACTGATTTCTAGCTTCTATTAATCCAGAGAGTTGACCAAACATATCCTCAGTAGATTCACTGTTCTGTATGCTGTCCTCATTTAGAACATCATATGCAGCTGTGTTATTATATCTTGAATTTCCATTGTTTTCAACCATTGAGTTTTGAGTGTTATAACTTCCAGCTCCCCCTTTCTTTCTGAGCTTAAACTCTGGGGGATATCCCACAATCTTATAACAATTTTCCTTGGTATGGCCTTTAAGTTTGCAAAAATCACATTGAACATTATAATTTTTCCTTCCTTTCTGATTGAATCTCTGATTACCACATGTTCTTGAGTACATAGCTACCTCATATTGATCAGACATATTGGCTGGATTTGCACCTAATAAACTTGTTGAAGCTGCTACTATTTTTTTACTTTCATCAGTGATTATCATAGCATATGATTGATTCACAGTAGGCATTGGACTCATTAGCAGTATTTGACTTCTTGCTTGACTATATGAGTCATTTCATCCCATCAAGAACTGAAACAATTTTAGTTTCTGTAGATGTATCACAAAATCCCTTGATTTTACACAATCACAACCAGGGGATGGGACCAAAGCTTCAAATTCTTCCCATAAATCCTTTAATTTTGAAAAATAGACAGAAACAGATGCGGTTCCTTGGCTTAAGGTAGAAATTTCTTTATGAAGATTAAAAGATCTTGCACCATCAACTTTGTTAAACAGTTCAAACAAATCATTCCACACAGCTTGCGCGCTTGATGCATACATGATTCCACCTAGCAATCCACTAGCTACAGAATTCATTATCCAAGAAAGTACTATTGCATTGACTCTTTCCCAGTGATTCCCCAAGATTTTTGGAAATTTATCTTTATTACAAGAGCCACCTACCAACCCGACCTTGTTCCTCCCCAATAATGCTACCCTCAGTGATCTAAACCAAATTGAGTAGTTTTCAATACCTGTCAGTTGAAATGAGATAATCTGAATGCCACTGACGTCTGCTGGAGATAGAAATAATGGGTGATTGTAATCTATGTTAGCCATTTGATTCACTCCTAGCACCGGAGAAGAAATTGGAGTTGTTGCATGTGTATCATTTGCTTGATTTGATGGAATCACCATTTTTTATCAAGAAGTTCAAGAACCAGTCGTGAATAACAACACAGAGAAGTAAACAATTGCCTTTAATTGTTTCAGGAATAAACCACACGCTAGAAATTACTAGCTGTGCTCTGATACCATGTAATTAAACACAGAAAAATAGAAGAAGAAGATGCACGAGAGAGAGAGAAATCAGAATGTAGAATGAGGAAGAAGAAGATATAATCAGCTCTTCATTTCTTATTAATTTAAAATGAATATTACATGTGTGTATTTATATTGATACTTGTTTAACTAACTTAACCACCTTCTTTAATCTTATTAGTGGAGACTAATAGATGAAAATACTAAACTACCCTTAAGTGACTCCTTTCTCAACAATATGAAAAAGAAAATTCATATCTAAAGAACTTAAAATAGATTGTATTTTCCCAGCATTCTAGCATGATGAATCCACGTTTTGGCTTCATGAAAAAAGATGGTTGATAATTAATGAAGTATTAAAAACAAGTCTTCAATGGGTTACTTATAAGTATTAATTTGCTTGTGGAGAGAACGCATTATGGCCCAAAATCACGAATGTTTGGTAGAAACCATAAAGATACGAACCACTTCAAATATAACTTTTCGCTTGTCCACCAAATGCACTACAGCAAAAAAATAATAACTAGAGGACCATTTTCTTTTAAACCACTATTAATTGCCCTATTTACCTAATTGTTGTAGTTTAGGGGTGCGCAAGTCTGTAACACTATAAAAAAGTGTTAGCATATAGAGCAATTGTATTTTTAGAGATTTAGAGCCCGTTTGGATTAATTTATTTCAAGTGCTTTTAAGTCAAAATAATTTTTAAGCTAAAATAGCTTTGAAGTCATTTTGTAGTGTTTGGGTAAAGTAAAAAAGTATTTTTAAGCATTTATTTTAAACTAAAATAATACAAAACAAGCCAAAAGCCAAAAGTTAGAAATTCTAATTTATGGCTTAAAACTATTTTGGCTTAAAAACTACTTAAAATAAGCTCATCCAAACAGGCTCTTAGCCTTTTCATGTTTCACTTTTATTTACTTATGTATGTTTTCAACACGTTATTAATTTTGGATCAAGCACGAAATTTTTTTTTGATAATAGATCACAATAAGCTCGAACCTAAGAATTCTACATGTTCTAATATATTATGATGAAATTTTTTACTATCTCATCTAAAAATTTAAGTCGTTACAGAGAATAAAACTTTATTTAATTAACCTTTTTGTTTTGTATTGCGGTTTTATTTAGGTGCCTCAGGTCAACCTTCAAAAATGAGCAAATACTCCATTAAATAGGCCTCAGCCATTCTAGCAGCTAATTAAAATATGCCAATACTTAATTAATTTCCTATCTCAAGCTTTGCTGGAATTTCAAAACAGAAACACATTAATGATAAAACCCTGTTCTAATGCAAGGTCGTAAAAAGATTCTAAATTAGCTCTTTCTTGTTTCAACTCTCTTTTGTACAATAAAGAGAACCAAACAACTATTATTTTTTTTAGAAAATGTTATAAAATAACAGCAATTTAGTAAAACATGAACAAGAAATAGAGATATAGAGAGAAAGATAGAAGGAAGAGATTTTCTTCTTCAATTGTGTGTATTTTCCTATCTATTACAAGGCCTTTATATAGGCATAAAAAGTGAAGAAAATATGTCATGAAATATGTCATTGAACATACAAAATATGTCATTCAATATGTCATTAACCATTTGAGATGAAGATCATGGAAGAAGAGTAGACATCCACCATAAATTTATATCTATCATAACACTCCCCCTTGGATGTCCATAGATAATGTGCCTCGTTAAAACCTTACTAGGAAAAAAAAAAACTATGGAGAAAAAAAAATCTAGTGAAGGAAAAAGAGTACACATATTTAGAAATACGCCTTTTGGTTGCCTCGTTAAAAACCTTGCAAGGAAAACCCAGTGGGACAAAACCTTGTAAGGAAAAAAGAGTACAACGCGTATTAACTCCCCCTGATGAGAGCATCAATTCACATCCTTAAACCTACGCATCCCGATCTTATGTACTAGCTTCTTGAAGGTTGACGTCGGTAGAGATTTTGTGAACAAATCAGCCATATTATCACTTGAACGAATCTGTTGCACATTGATATCACCATTCTTTTGAAGATCATGTGTGAAAAATAACTTTGGTGAAATGTGTTTTGTCCTATCTCCTTTTATGAACCCTCCCTTTAATTGAGCTATGCATGCTGCATTGTCTTCATACAAAATCGTGGGTAATTTGTCACATTTCAAACCACATTTGTTTCGAATAAGATGTATTATAGACCTCAACCACACGCACTCTCGACTTGCTTCATGAATAGCAATTAGTTCCGCATGATTAGATGAAGTAGCCACAATTGATTGCTTAGTCGATCGCCAAGATATGGCAGTGCCTCCACAGGTAAACACATAACCTGTTTGAGATCGAGCCTTGTGTGGGTCAGATAAATACCCAGCATCAGCATAACCAACAAGATCGGGACTGCAATTATTTCCATAAAATAAGCCCATATCGGTAGTCCCTTTTAGATACCGCAATATGTGTTTGATTCCATTCCAATGTCTCCTTGTAGGAGCAGAGCTATATCTTGCTAAGACATTAACTGAAAAGGTTATGTCAGGCCTTGTAGTATTGGCAAGATATATTAGTGCACCGATTGCACTAAGATATGGTACTTCAGGACCAAGTAGATCTTCATTCTCTTCTTGAGGTCGGAATGGATCCTTATTCATATCAAGTGATCGAACAACCATCGGAGTACTTAATGGATGTGCTCCATCCATGTAAAACCGTTTCAATACCTTTTCTATGTAAGCAGATTGATGAATAAAAATTCCGTTTGCCAAATGTTCAATTTGCAAACCAAGACATAATTTTGTCTTTCCGAGATCTTTCATCTCGAATTCCTTCTTTAAATAATCAATTGCCTTTTGGAGTTCTGTAGGAGTTCCAATAAGGTTTATGTCATCAACATATACAGCAAGTATAACAAACCCTGATGTTGTTTTCTTTATAAAAACACATGGACAAATGGCATCATTTATATAACCTTCTTTTAATAAATACTCATTAAGGCGGTTATACCACATTCTTCCTGATTGCTTTAGACCATACAAAGATCTTTGCAATTTGATTGAAAATATTTCCCGAGACTTTGAATTATGTGCGTCAGGCATTTTAAATCCCTCGGGAATTTTCATGTATATCTCATTATCAAGTGAACCGTAAAGGTATGCTGTAACCACATCCATTAAATGCATGTCAAGCTTTTCATGGATAGCAAAACTAATGAGATAACGAAATGTTATAGCATCCATAACAGGAGAATATGTCTCTTCATAATCGATACCAGGCCTTTGTGAAAATCCTTGTGCAACTAGACGTGCCTTATATCTTTGTACCTCATTTTTCTCATTCCTTTTACGTACAAAGACCCATTTATATCCAACAGGCTTAACACCATCAGGTGTTTGCACTACAGGTCCAAAAACTTCACGTTTCACAAGTGAAGTTAATTCTGCCTGGATGGCGTCTTTCCATTTTGGCCAATCATCTCTCTGTCTACATTCATCGACAGAGTTTGGTTCAAGATCCTCGTCTTGTTGCATTATTTCAACAGCAATATTATAAGCAAATATGTTATTAATAACAATACTATTTCGGTTCCATGTTTTCCCCGTTGAGACATAACTTATTGAGATCTCTCCATCATCATCATTTTCAGGTACCTGAACTTCCCTTGAGGTCCTATCATTTGTTATGTCTATGTGCTCTTCTTGAGCCACTACCTCCGTATTATGATCACTTTGATCATTTACTCCTTTTCTTTTCCGAGGATTTTTATCCTTAGAACCGACGGGTCTACCACGTTTCAAGCGTGGTTTAAGCTCATTTGCTTTAATTGATTGTCCTACCGGGATATCAACTCGAACTGGAGCATTAGCAGCTGGAATATATGACTTAGTCACCCTTGGCAGGTCAGTGAACGCATCTGGCAGTTGATTTGCAATATTTTGCAAGTGAATTATCTTTTGAACCTCTTGTTCACATTGATTTGTTCGAGGATCTAAATGAGATAGTGACAATACATTCCAATCTATCTCATTTCTCAGCTGCTTATTTTCTCCCCCTAATGTTGGGTATATTGATTCATCAAAATGACAGTCAGAAAATCTCGCTGTAAATAAATCTCCGGTCATAGGCTCCAGATATTTTATAATAGAAGGAGATTCATACCCAACATATATCCCCAACCTTCTTTGGGGACCCATCTTTGTGCGTTGTGGTGGAGCAACTGGAACATATACCGCACAACCAAAGGTTCTAAGATGGGAAATATTTGGCTCTTGGCCAAAAGCCAATTGCAATGGGGAGACTTCATGATAACTGGTTGGTCTTATACGCACAAGTGTTGCTGCATGCAAAATAGCATGTCCCCACACTGAAAGGGGAAGTTTTGTTCTCATTAGTAATGGTCTAGCTATTAATTGGAGGCGTTTAATCAATGATTCTGCTAGACCATTTTGAGTATGGACATGAGCAACCGGATGCTCAACTTTTATTCCAATGGCCATACAATAATCAGTAAAGACATGAGATGTAAATTCACCAGCATTATCAAGACGAATTGTCTTAATTGCATAATCTGGAAATTGTGCTCTTAATCTTATTATTTGGGCCAACAATCTCGCAAATGCCATATTACGAGTTGACAATAAGCACACATGTGACCATCTTGTAGATGCGTCTATCAAGACCATAAAATACTTGAATGGTCCACACGAAGGGTGTATAGGCCCACATATATCACCCTGTATACGTTCCAGAAATGCAGGGGATTCAATCCCAATTTTAGCTGATGATGGTTTAATAACCAATTTTCCTTGAGAACAAGCAGCACATGAGAATTCCTTAAATTGAAGAATCTTCTTGTTCTTTAATGTGTGCCCATTTGAATTCTCTATTATTCTGCGCATCATGTTAGAACCGGGATGACCCAACCGGTCATGCCAAATGATAAAATCATTAGAAGTAGTAAACTTTTTGTTTACTATGCCATGTGATTCAATCACACCAATATTTGTGTGATACAACCCAGAAGAAAATGCGGGTAGTTTTTCATGCACATATCTTTTACCCGCTTTTATTGTAGTAATATAAAGGTATTCCACCTTTCCTTCATTTGATGTCTCAACATGGTAGCCATTTAGGCGAATAGCTTTGAAACTCAACAAGTTTCTTTGAGATTTACTACAATACAATGCATTATCAATATTTAATATCGTTCCTTTGGGTAATAATAAGGTTGCTCTTCCGGAGCCCTCAATCAACTTTGTACTACCGGATATTGTATTAACATAGGCCTTTTTCATAACCAAATAAGAGAAAAATTTCTTTTCTCTTAATATTGTGTGAGTTGTAGCACTATCCAAAAGACATATATCTTCATTACTCATCTTGGATCCAATTGAAGACTGGGAAATTTTAATTTCTTCATAAAAAAAATAAAAGTACATCATGAGAAATACTGAAAAAACTAACATCACCAACGACAATATAAGACAACTTAAGTACTACTTAAAAAAACAACAACTTTAGACGAGATAAAAGCATTGAAAATAACAACACAATTGCATTCCCCAATAAAATGATCAAACTTTAGTTTTGATCTGCAAAGAAATCTTCAACTTCCAAATGAGTAAGATCATCGAGACCTTGAAAATCATCATCTTTCAAAGCAAGATTTGTCTCGGCATTGTCATCATTTTTGTTTGAAGGCCTTGCCTCAGAATCATTTTTAAAGGTCAAGTGTGACTCCACTAAGGTATTAGCAGAAGATGCTCCAACATTATTTGCCTTTCTTTTGATGGAGTTTTGATAAAGCCTAACAAAATGCTCAGGTGCACGACATTCAATTTTCCAATGACCTTTCATGCCACAACGGTGGCAGTTACCATTTTTGCCTCTTGAAGGATTGTTTTGAGAACCCATATTGTTCTCTCGTTTGCCATGACCACCACGATGACGATTATCATATCGTCTCTTACCATTGCCATGCCCACGTACATTCATATGACCATGATTATTATTCAGTCTTTTTCCAGACTTATCACGTCTGGCTACCATATTTGCTTCAGGAAGCGGAGCTGACCCTGTGGGACGGGCTTCATGATTTTTCAGCAAAAGGGTATTATGTTGCTCAGCCACCAGAAGGCATGAGATCAACTCAGAATACCTTTTAAAGCCCCTTTCACGGTATTGTTGTTGTAATACCATATTTGAGGCATGAAAAGTCGTAAGAGTTTTTTCCAACAAATCCTCATCATTTATAACTTCCCCACATAATTTCAATTGTGAAGTTATTCGAAATACAGCAGAGTTATATTCACTTACGGTTTTAAAATCTTGCAGCCGTAAGTGCATCCACTCATATCGAGCCCTTGGCAATACCGTAGGCTTAAGGTGATCATACCTTTCCTTCAGGCCAGTCCACAATTCAAGTGGATCTTTCACTGTTAAATATTCAACCTTCAAACCTTCATCCAAATGATGACGAAGGAAAATCATGGACTTCGCTTTGTCTTGGCTTGATGCCTCATTACCCTGAGTAATGGTGTTACCAAGGCCTTTAGCGGCTAAGTGAATCTCAGCATCGAGAACCCATGATAGGTAATTCTTTCCAGAAATGTCAAGTGCCACAAACTCAAGCTTTGACAAATTTGACATAGTAAAAACTACCAAAGAAAATAAATGAATTAGAAATGATTAAGATGATAGTGAAAATAAATAAATGAATAGAAACATTACGAATGCTTAAATTGTGTTGCCATAATACATATAGTGGTAATGATAACCTTAATCTATTTATTAGTATTTATGCAGATTTGAGAATGAAAGGTTATGTATTATACCAAACAACAATTTCTGTAAATGAAGACAAAATATTGATAAAAATATAGGTTTAAGGTGATGGATTTTAACGCCAATAATTAGCAATTGTTTGCCACAGTGTAGTATTCATATTGATTCGTAATGATCATGATAACAAATTGACTTAATTCATATAATACAGTACAATACCACTAGAATGACAAGAAGAGAAGAAGAAATGTAGAAGATAACCTGTTATACCTTTCGGATAAAGAATTGAACTTAACTTTCAACAAGGCTAGAGTCGTGCTGATAACGTGTTATAAAATAACAGCAATTTAGTAAAACATGAACAAGAAATAGAGATATAGAGAGAAAGATAGAAGGAAGAGATTTTCTTCTTCAATTGTGTGTATTTTCCTATCTATTACAAGGCCTTTATATAGGCATAAAAAGTGAAGAAAATATGTCATGAAATATGTCATTGAACATACAAAATATGTCATTCAATATGTCATTAACCATTTGAGATGAAGATCATGGAAGAAGAGTAGACATCCACCATAAATTTATATCTATCATAACAGAAAATGAGTTTTGGCAATTATACAGAAATATATACTCCTTCCGGTCGAAAATAAGTAATCCTTTTTTTTGGTCCAAAATAAGCGACTTTTTTCAGATTTCAAGAATGAATTAATTATTTTTTTCCTACATTGCCCTTGGAGTAAATAGTGTTGGAGTATTTGTGTGAAGAGATAGCAAAGGTTAATATAGTCAATTTCATTACTAATTAATAATAAAAAGTGAATTTTTTAATTTGTGTAAAAACAGTTAAAAACTCACTTATTTTGGACCGGAGAGAGCAACAAGTTGTGATCTGGAGGCTGACATCCAAATCTCGTTAGTTTTCAGCAATTATGCCAGCTCTGGCTGTACCTTTCAAGATATAATTTGATTTATGGATATAGACACAAGTTTCTCTAAATTACATATGCTCTAACGTATAATACAAGCTAATATATTCTTCTCTATGTCCTTTTCTTTTTACCCTTTACAATTTTCTTTTTGATTAAGATTGAAAAGAAACCTAACAATATAACATGAGAGGACTAATCATGAAACCACCGAGAAGTATTCTTTACATCTTGTTTGGAGGGTTGTTACCCGTCGTTTCATAATGTATCGTATTATATTGTATTATATTGTATTGTATCGATTTTGCATAGATTCTATCGTTTGCCGTTGTTTCATGATATCACGCACCTGCATATGAAGAATAAACTTGCAATATTATAAAGAAAAATTATGATACAAGGTAAAATTATTATATTAAAAGGTAGGGTAAATGATAAAATAAAGTTATTTAATAATAAAAAAGGGTGAGATGGGAGAAAAAGACAAGGTAACGACGCGACCAAACCAAGCTGGTCGTTACATAAAGTGGCACATTCCATCATTAGGTAACAGTGGATTTGACGATACGATACAATAAAATTTAAGTAACAATCAAACAAACATCATATTTAAAGTAACAATACGATACAATCCAAACAGGCTGTAAAACCTGTCTTTTATTTGCAATGACATACTCCTATATATTTTTTCAGGAACAGCTAGTTCCGGTATATATAGGCACAAGCTGAGTAGAACTGAACGCATTATTATTAGAGGTCATTTGGTACAATAGTAAGATATCAAATGGAGTGGAATATCTCATCGTATTAGTTATTCCATCTTTTATATATATAGGATAACCAATTCCACCATTTTAGTGTAAAAATTGACTTGAAATTAGCTAATATCCCAAACCAAACATGGAATAGAATTATTCCCAATTTTTATTCTAGGATTATTATCCTTATGCCGTGTACCAAACGGCTCCTTAAAATTTATTGAATATTTCTCCTCTAAAAAGTGAGAATTAATTATATATAAAGCACTAACCTCCTCCCCTATTGATGTAAATATTTGGTAGAAGTTGTGCTAAGCTATGTTAGTAGTTGTTAAGGCATTAAATGAAGATAGAAGACAAGTGGAAAGTTGTTTGGGCAATTGGTAGCAGAATCTCATCAATTATCCCAAAAAGGAGTAAACTTGAACTAGTTAACAACTCAATTTCCATCTTCTTGTTTCTCCTTGTTTAGCATTGGCTTGTCCTCTCCTTTCACAACCATATTCTGTTGAGGCAAAATATTTCATCTCCAACCAACAAGGCTAGCTTTAAATGGACCTTCCTATCTGGGGTTAGCATTGGACCACTAACCCTATACCCAAACACGCCCCAACTATTTATCTATAGATGTCATTGCTACTTATTATTATTGATCATAAAAAGAATGAATAAGTGCACTCCACCATGTGCTGCCTTTTCACGACTTTGTAACTTTTTTTAAAAAAGTTATATAAAATTTTATACTATCATATCACCTAAAAATATAATTTTACATAACGGACTATAGAAATGAAATTATATAATCTAGAAAATGAGGCACTTTACCTATTATAATAGATTCAAATATACCCATAATTGTTAATGTATTATAAGCTAAATCTTAATTAACGTTTAGCCATACATTCTCAAATTTGTTTTAAAAAATTCTGATTTGGGTGAAGTTTGGTTTGAAGATAAAAATATATTTGGACATACGTTTTCAAAATATATTTCTCCAATTTATTTTGGAAAACCATGTGTATTATTGGGGATTTGGCCCAAAATCAGCTATTGAGCTGGTTTTAGGATTTGGGATTTAGGACTTGGGATTTTGCCAAAATATAAGCAAAATCTATAACTAAACATGTGTTTGCCAAATAAAACTCAAATTTATTTTGGCAAATCTACGACCAAACGGTCCTTAGTTTATCTTTTGATTTGCTTTAAATTTTGTAAAGAATTGCTTTCTAGTGTGTGTGGGTGGTGGGGGGGAGGGGGTTTCCTATTATCTTATTTTTTGGTCAATCTCCTAGTCTGACATTATTTGACCAAACACAAAAAGGCCAAAGGAGAAAAAGAGAGAAGAAGTATAAAGGCAATGCCCACTGCTTCTAATTAATTCATAGACTTATACAAAGGGCTTTGGATTCCCTTTACTTTCTTCTTAGCCATCTTACTTTTTTTAAAAACCTTCTCTGCTACTTTCAGTATGAACATTATGGTTTGAATATAAACTAAAACAAGTGGCATAAAGCTTTCGTTAGTACAAATTGATGTTTTTCTCGGCACTTTAATAGTAGTACGAAACGTAACGAAACTAGTATATTTTCAAATGTTTAATAAGAATTATTTTTTAAAAACTGCCCAATTTAAAAAAGAAATCATCTAATATTTTTACCTGTTGATATTTGAATCAAAGATATTCTCAATTTACAATTTACTTTGTTGACTGCTAGGCCATAATCTTGGTACCATTCCAGTTTGTTTGCCACATTTACTACTCGCATAGTCAAAAAGTTCTTCTTTGACCACGGTTCCACTTTGTTTGGAATATTAACAAATATTTGCCATATTTTTTAAAAATGTATTTGTTTAATATTTAAATTATTAACTATTTTAAATCACAGCACATTTAAGATATCCATTTTTTTATGTAATTCTAAATATAAACATTTTATTTGAATAATCTTTGTCTAAATTTACACAGGCAATTAAGTCCCTCTAATCATGCCAAGCAAAATGAAATGGAGGAAGTTTTAAGTATTGTAATATTGTACCCATTAAACAAAATGCATTTCGCCTTCATTTGCTTTGAGTTTCTTAGACATACTTAAGTAATTACGTTTTCCAAAGACTAACAACCTGATAAGGATAAATACACATAATGTATTTAGATAGGTCTTTACATTTGAAATTGTAACAGATTGTATATTTCCTTATCTCTAGGATTCTCCTATATATTGTTATACTGCTATTGCACCTATGTTGTACTCAGTAACAAATGAAACCTTTCACAATTCATTCTCTTTCTCTTATATGGTTTCAAGAGCCTCGTAAAAACTCATACGAGGTGTCACACCTCATTTTTTACACACATATCCTGAAGGATAATGTATAAGAGAGTTTTTCCATTTAAAGTGACATTATTCGAAATGGGATTATTTATTTATTTAGAGTCGCCACTTGGGATAGGTTTGGCTTTTGGTGTCCCAAGTCACCGGTTTATCTTGAATTCCAAATCGAGAAAAATTTTGACTTCCCGAATGGAGTCTGCGAACCAGAAATTCTGAATAAGGTATTCTGTTGACCCGGGGAAAGGTGTTAGGCACCCCCGGGTCTCGTGGTTCTAGCACGGTCGCTTAAACTATTATAATTGGCTAAAATCTGATTTTAATCTATGTCATCCTATAGTGCAATTTTTAGAGTTTATTACCGCCTTTAATTAAAAATTTTAAGAAATTGAACGTCCTTTAAAACATATTTTTGGATCACGTCACATGAAATGCACCCGGATCCTCGACATATTTTATTCAACGTTTTAGGATTTCGATTTGGGTCGCATGAAATTCACAGCCGAGTTTAGGAAGGTAAAATTATTAAAGAACGCGCCTAAACCAACTAATGTGTTATTAACTTTGCGGAAAGCCATAAAAATTCGCTAAATGGCACGTCCCGAATTCTAAATATTTTATATAAATAAATAAGAGGGCCACGTGATTTGTGAATTTCGTTTAGCGCGGCGCACCTTATTTATTTTAAGGATATCCTAAAGCGAACTATTATTTTCTATTGGATTTGTCTCTAAAAGGCCAAATTAATTTGTTAACATTATCAGTAAACTATCAATTAAGGATTTGGGGCACCCAAACTCAAGTCCACACCTAAACAAGAGGAAAACCTCTTAATTCAAATGTGCTACCTAGCTTGAGAAACCCAAACTCGATATTATGTCAAACTATGAATTGAGATCTTAACTCTCTTAGGCCTCGAAACCAGTTCCAAAAGGATAAAATTCAACAAGGTTTGGTGAAGGTCTATCGGGTCGTGGGCCTGTTCATGGGACCCAAGTTGAAAATGAAATGGACTCAATAAGTCTAGATTGAGACCCCGCGATCTCATACTGATTATACGATTGGGCCTATTGTTGAAGGAACCAGGCCCAGTGTATGTTGGTGTACGAATTTCGGCTATGAAGCTGATTATAATTATCTGGGCCTTGTGTTTGAGTCTAGTGTGACAAAAGGGCAGAATCCAGTTACAATTCATTCAAATCCTATAGCTCAAGTTAACTAAGCAGACAGATTTGGTTCAATAGGTATTTTAAAATTCAAATTCATTCTAGCTTAGCACCTATACTAACATCTGACCAGGCCGTAAAATATTAAGCATAAGTGACGAATAACTTGACTTCAGATTCAATGTATAAACCTATGTGAGGCTTTAATTACAATTTCAACTGGAATCACGACTTAACATTTGGAAAGAAGAATTGATGAAGCCCGTTTGAGATAAAACATCACATATAATAAAATAGGAATCAATAAAAACCTGATAGACTAATAAACTAATCAACTAGAATTCCAACACAGTAGTTTTTAATTTTTGGTTTCGAACCAACATAGTACGTTTAATTTCTGATTTTGAATTAACACATGACATCATATATCAGACCTAAACTAATTCGAATCTAACATTTCTCAATGCAATTTTATACGATCATGTGAAGGAAATGGAATCAGTTTTTAAAGTTTTATACAGTCCAGACAGTCCAGTTATAGTTACTAACGAGAATCTACTAAAATTCTGATACTACATGGAATATAATAGGAAAATTAACAGAGAATCAATCGGCACTTCATTTCATATCCACAAACTTAGAAGTTTACAGGATGTGTACCTGTAGATGAAAATAAGGAAAGAAAACAAAGCGAATCAGCAAAGTAACACAGCACTTAAATCCTGTAGCAAACAGCTCACAAAAAGCCCGGGAATGAACTACAGAAGACAGCACCAATAGATAACCAAAACAGGCTTGAGTGAACCCAAACAAACTCGAAATTGAATCCAGTAAACTTCTGAAGTTTCAGCGACCAGACACAAGGAATTTTCAAGTCATTTTCATATTTATCTAAGCTAGAAACTCGAATCAGTAGCTGGAATTCAAAATCACTCTAAGAAACTTCAATAGAATAGTATTTTCTGGAGTTTTGTGCTATTTTTGGTTTTTTGAAGAACTAAGATCTAAATGAACTTTCTAACTATCAGATTTCAGTTTTTGGTTTTCGAATTTTGAAATTTAAATTTTTAGATCTCAAACTTGTGAAACAAGGCAGTAATGGGCTGCCTTTATAGGCAAGGCTAAGGGAAGTTTTTAGATTTTACATTTACCCCCTTGCCCCCTCTTTTATTTTCAGTTTTAGCTTAATTAATCTCTGAAAGACTGACTTATGTCTCAAGTCTTAATACTAAGTTACTGAAATTCTATTTTGAACCCCAACTACAAAGTTTTAGGGGTTTCTAATTCATGTTACTGAAAGATTCTTATTATCCAAAAGCCTATACTACCAATCTGAAATTACCAACCCTATACTAGTTGTCCCCAGCCCCTTTTACTAACCATGGTTAACTAAATAAAGGTCTAGACTATTCAGCTATAACCAAAACAATTTCAAAAACTCTAAAATTGAATTATCGAATCCATTTAATGCTAAACAAAACTGAAAATTAATCCTAGTTCATACTACCGTCAAATTATCAATTAAACAAAATTTATAACCACAAAATAATATTGGGTCATGAATCAAACTAAATCGACATTAATTCTAAACTAAACTAAACAATAAAAAATAAAAAATCAAAGAACAGGAACTGGGCACTAGATTAATTAACAGAAAATTCCAACAAAATCAATCAAAACTAAAGCTAAACCAAAAATCAAAAATAACGCAAAAAACAGAATCATCAAACAAAATGAAAAATATAATCAAATAAGAAGTAAAAAAAAAACTCACTAATCTTGGCCTTCAACTCGATTGAATTCGAATCGAGTCCCCAAATAATGTTATATGTTTGTTCTTGCTAAGAACAAACATATAATTTTATTTGGGAACTCAATTCGATACTTGATAGTCCTTGAAAATTCAACCAGATTTTACAAAAACCCTAGATCTGAATTTCGGAAAATTTCAATTGGATTTGGGGTAAACTAGTTCGGGGTTTAAGTAGAGGAGAGTGAGACAGTTGTGGGGTGTTATTTTGGTGGGGTTTGGGTGGCGGCGCCGCCGTGCACGGCGGAGGCGGCGCTAGGGTTTGGATTATTTGAAGAGTTATGGTGGGATTTGAAAGAAAATAAGTCCAGATATGGAGGAAATGAAAGGGAAAGTGTGGTGTGAATTTGGGGTTCATCAGAGAATCGCCGCCGGCGGAGGCGATTTCCGGCCGGCGGTAGACGGCGGAGGGGCGGTGGTGATATTGGAGTGTTCTGGGACGATGAATTTGGGGGGGGGCAGAGGGTAGGGATTATCCGACATTAATATATCAAGAAATCATCAGTTCCTGACCTTTAGATTGAGAAACCTAGACGGTCAGGATTAATTGACACCAAAACGGTGTCGTTTGATTTTTAAAAAACTGGCCCGGATCAGGGGCTTTTGGGCTGGGGTTATTGACCGGTTTTTCTCTAATTTGTTTGGGCTGGAGGCTTCCTTTGGCACAGGCCCCAAATATGGGCTGGCCTACTTCTTTTTTATCACCTTATTTCAATTAATAACTTTCCTTTTATTGGTTTTCTTTTCTTCTGCTTCTTTTTTTTAATTTATTTTCTTTTTTTGCAAGATTAAAACTAAAAAAAACCTAATTTAACTCTAAAATTAGACCAATTAATTTTCTAAAATAAACTAAATCCTAATATAAAAAGAAGACTATTAAAAATGAGAGGCAAAAGAACTATTTTTTGTTACGTTCTTCTATTTTTGTAATATTAATTAACTAATAAAATTAAAAATATAAAATTGGGTTCTAAATGCAAATGTGCTATTTTTGTATTTTTTATGAATTATGTTAATTAAAAATGCACAAATAAATACAAACAAACACCAAATAAATTTCCTAAAATTTAAATAATAAGAAGAAAAATCCTAATTTCATGAATTCTATAGGAATAATTCAAGCGAGGCAAAAATCACATGCTCACAATTGTCCCTCTTTACTTGGAGACATGAAGGGTTTTCGGGCAAAGATAAATGAGCAATCATGAGTGATTTTTGCCTGCTTCGCATTCCATGGGAAGCATTTTGAAAACCGTCTGACCGAACCCTGCTTCAAAGGTTGCTTACATATCCTTGGCTAAAATGGAATCAGGTCAGTGTAGTTCTGGAAGGTTTGGTAGCTGGGACTTCCAGGGTTGTGATTTCACTGTTGTTACTGCTGCTACTGCTTGCTGACCTCCTTATTACACCAAAAGGAAAATCAAAGCTAAGCTAGCTATGCCTATCAACTAGGAGTTACAAGATTCCGATCTATAAATCTCTTGAAGCTTGATCTTGAGTCTTAGCTGATTTTGCTGTGGACTCCGATCTGAATCTTGATGCTCGTAAGTTGTAGGTGTTGTTGTTTCTTTCTACAGCATTGGGTCAAAGCGGGATCGGCGAGACTTATGCCTTCAATCAAATTTTGAGCAATCCGCACCTTTGTTCACTTCAACATTTGAGTTCATTTATTTTTGTTCTTTTCTTTTTTTCTTTATTCTGTATTGAGACTCATTCCATCGGTCGTCTCGTACCCTATGCCTTGAGGTCAAACCTGCTTAAGACACCAAAACAAACAAACGAACGAAATTTTTCTACCCCAGTTTTCACTAGGAAAATTTCGTGAGTTAGTTGTGACACATATCTAAGCGATCAAATCAGGATTGTGTATCCTTTGGAATAAAGCCTTAGATTGGGAGGATTACCAGGTTATGCTGGAAAATGACCGGGTTATGCCGGAAAAAGGAAAAGGTCCTCGGGTTATGCCGGGGAGATCCACGGGTTATGCCGGGATTGAAAAAAAAGGCTTCTTAGGTTATGCCACGGAGGTCCACGGGTTATGCCGGGATTGAAAGAAAAAGGCTCATTGGGTTATGCTAGGGAGGTCCACGGGTTATGCCGGGATTGAAAGAAAAAGGCTCCTTGGATTATGCCAGGGAGGTCCACGGGTTATGCAGGGATTACGGGTTATGCAGGGATTGAAAGAAAAAGGCTCCTTGGTTATGCCAGGGAGGTCCGCGGGTTATGCCGGGATTGAAGAAAAAAAGCTCCTTGGGTTATGCCAGGGAGGTCCACGGGTTATGCCGGGATTGAAAGAAAAAGGCTCCTTGGGTTATGCCAGGTAGGTCTACGGGTTATGCCGGGATTGAAAGAACAAGGCTCCTTGGGTTATGCCAAGGAGGTCCACGGGTTATGCCGGAATAGCTAAGGAAAGGGGGCCCTATGCTACCATAATTTTTTTTCTTTTGGGATTTTCATTTTCACTTCTACTTCTTTCTTTCTTCTTCTTTTTCTTTTCTTCTTATTTTTCTTTCTTTTTATTTAGTAGAACGCATGAAAGAATTAAGGGAGAAACTTCCTTTTTTTTTGTCGATTCCCTGCTGCAGAGTTGTTTCAGCGCTGTGAGCACGTGATTTTTGCCCCAAAGCAAATTATTCCAAAAATATAATAAAAATGATTTTTTGTGTGTAGTTTGTTGATAATTGTGTGGAAATACCAGTATTTGTTGAAAAGAAACAAAATACATTTTTTG
>MU686462.1:20386-54375 GCA_026770625.1 Nicotiana glauca
AGAGTTGAAGGAGTTAAAGGACCAGTTGCAAGATTTGCTAGAGAAGGGTTTTATCAGGCCTAGTGTTTCTCCTTGGGGTGCGCCAGTGTTATTTGTGAAGAAAAAGGATGGATCGATGAGGATGTGCATTGATTACCGGCAATTGAACAAGGTGATGATAAAGAACAAGTATCCACTATCGAGGATTGATGATTTGTTTGACCAGCTTCAGGGTGCAAAGGTGTTTTCAAAGATAGACTTGAGATCTGGCTACCATCAGCTGAGGATTAGGGAATCTGATGTCCCTAAGACAGCATTTCCCACTCGGTATGGGCATTATGAGTTTTTGGACATGTCATTCGGGTTGATCAATGCCCCAGCAACATTTATGGAATTGATGAACCGAGTATTCAGGCCTTATTTAGACTTGTTCGTGATAATATTTATTGATGATATTCTGGTGTACTCCCGCAGCCAGGAGGAGCACGAGCAGCACCTCAGAGTGGTCCTTCAGACTCTGAAGGATAGTCAGTTATATGCTAAGTTCTCGAAGTGTGAGTTCTGGTTGAGTTCGGTTGCATTTCTGGGTCATGTTGTATCAGCAGAGGGTATTCAGGTGGACCCAAAAAAGACTGAGGCAGTCAATAATTGGCCTCGACCAACTTCAGCGACGGAGATTCGGAGTTTCTTGGGGTTAGCAGGTTATTATTGTCGGTTCGTGGAGGGGTTTTCATCTATAGAAGCCTCGATGACCAGATTGACCCAGAAGGGTGCCCAGTTCAGGTGGTCAAACGAGTGTGAGGAGAGCTTTCAGAAGCTCAAGACAGCTCAGACTACGACACTGATATTAGTCTTGCCCACAGGTTCAGGGCCTTATACAGTTTATTGTGATGCTTCCCGTATTGGGCTTGGTGCAGTATTGATGCAGGACGGCAGAGTCATAGCTTATGCTTCGAGGCAATTGAAGATCCACGAGAAGAACTATCCGGTCCATGATTTAGAGTTGGTCGCCATTGTTCATGCCTTGAAGATCTGGAGGCACTAATTGTATGGTGTGACGTGCGAGCTGTACACTGATCACAAGAGTCTGCAATACTTGTTCAAGCAAAAGGAGTTTAATTTGAGGCAGAGGAGGTGGTTGGAGTTGTTGAAAGATTATGATGTTACTATTTTGTACCACCCGGGGAGAGCCAATGTGGTGGCCGATGCATTGAGTAGGAAGTCCACCAGCATGGGTAGTCTTGCTTATGTTCCGGTCATCCAGAGATCGCTTGCCTTGGATATTCAGGCTTTGGCCAATCGGCTGGTGAGGTTGGACATTTCTGAGCCTATCAGAGTGTTAGCTTGCACGGTCGCTCGTTCTTTATTATTGGAGTGTATCCGTGATCGGCAGTTTAATGATCCCCATTTATGTGTCCTGAGAGACACGGTGCAGCGTGGAGGAGCCACGAGGGTGACCTTAGATGATGATGGTGTTTAGAGGTTGCAGGGGCAAGTTTGTGTTCCCAATGTCGATGGGATTCGAGAGTTGATCTTAGCAGAGGCCCATAGTTCACGGTATTCTATTCACACGGTCACCACAAAGATGTATCAGGACTTGCGGCAGTATTATTGGTGGCCTAGGATGAAGAAAGATATTGTTGCATATGTGGCTTGGTGTTTGAACTGTCAGCAGGTCAATTATAAGCATCAGAGGCATGGTGGGTTGTTTTAGAGGATTGAGCTTCCCGAGTGGAAGTGGGAGAGGATTACCATGGATTTCATACTGGACTTCCGATGACTCGGAAGAAGTTTGATGATATTTGGGTCATTGTTGATAGGCTGACCAAGTTAGCGCATTTTATCCCTGTTGCTGCCATCTATTCATCGGAGAGGTTAGCTGAGATCTACATCCGAGAGATTGTTCTCCTTCATAGGGTGCGGGCATCTATCATTTCGGACCGGGGTGCACAGTTTACCTCTCGCTTCTGGAGGGCAGTTCAGCAGGAGTTGGCAACCCAGGTTCAGTCGAGCACAACGTTCCATCCCCAAACGGACGGCCAGTCCGAGAGGACTATTCAGATATTGGAGGATATGCTCCGAGCCTGTGTCATTGATTTTGGAGGCTCGTGGGACCAGTTCTTGCCTTTAGCAGAGTTCACCTACAACAACAGCTACTAGTCCAGCATTCAAATGGCTCCATATGAGGCGCTGTATGGTAGGCGATGTCGGTCTCAAGTTGGATGGTTTGAGCCGGGAGAGGCTCGGTTATTGGGTACAGATTTAGTTCAGGAGGACTTGGATAGGTCAAGATCATTCAGGACAGGCTTCGTTCGGCTCAGTCGTGGCAAAAGAGTTATGCAGATCGTAAGGTTCGAGATGTAGCTTTCATGGTTGGTGAGTGTGTCTTGCTCCGAGTGTCGCCTATGAAGGGTGTGATGAGATTTGGGAAGAAGGGCAAGCTTAGCCCTAGGTTCATTGGCCCATTTGAGATTCTTGATCGTGTGGGAGAGGTGGCTTATAGACTTGCCTTGCCACCTAGCTTGTCAGCCGTGCATCCAGTGTTTCATATGTCTATGCTTTGGAGGTATCACGACGATCCTACCCACATGTTAGATTTCAGCACTATCCAGTTGGACAAGGATCTGTCCTACGAGGAGGAGCCGGTAGCTATTCTAGACTGGCAGGTTCGACAGTTGAGGTCGAAGAGTTTTCCTTCAGTGCGTGTCTAGTGGAGAGAATCGACCCGGGAGTCCGAGTCTGATATGCGGAGCCGTTATCCTCATCTATTTCCTGACTCAGGTACTTCTTTCTTTTGTCTGTTTGAGGACGAACGATTGTTTTAGAGGTAGAGGATGTGACGATCCAAAGGGTCATCACCCTTTTCCTCATTCGTTCCGTGCTTCCGATGCCTTGAAAATCTCACTTTTATTTGCCTCAATTTGTGTGCACAGTCCGGGCGTGTAGCCGGAAGGCTTAAATATGAATTCTGTGTGAAAAATGATGAATTTTGATATTAAAATGGTTAAAGTTGACTTCGGTCAATATTTTTGGTAAACAGACCCAAACCCGTGATTTGACAGTCCCGAAGGGTTCGTAGAAAAATATGGGACTTGGACGTATGCCAGGAATCGAATTCCGAGGTCCCAAGCCAGAGGAATGAATTTTTCCATGAAATTGTTTTCTAAAAATGTTTAAGGAAAATGAAAATGAAATTTGATAAAAAGTGATGGTATCAGGCTCGTATTTTGGCTCCGACGCCCGGTACAAGTCTTAAATATGTGTTAAGCGCTATTTATAAAGTTTGGTTGAAAACGAACGTCGTATGACGTGTTTCGGACTATAAGTTCCAAATTTGAAAGTTTATGAAACTTAGAAGAAAATCATGTGTTTTGAGGCTTGATTCTATGTATATGATGTTATTTTGGCGATTTGATCGCGCAAGAAAGTCTGTAGGATGTTTTTGAGGTTGTGTGCGTGTTTGGTTTGGAGCCCCGAGGGCTCGGGTGAGTTTTGGATAGGTGTCGAGTTATTTTTCTTAAAGTTTGGGCTGCAGATTTTCAACAGGTGCTTCAGACCTGCAGGCTTTGCACATCGCAAATGCGATGTCTGCTTCGCAAATGCGAAGTTAGCCAGGTCCGCCTGGGATCGCAAAAGCGAAGGATTTTCCGCAATTGCGGACGTCGCAAATACGAACAAAATTCCGCAAATGCGAAGACTGGGCACCTGGGCAGGATTCGCAAATGCGAACTCTTTTCTCCATTTCCCAAGTCTAGTGGTTTCGCAATTCCCATCTCTGCAACTTGAAATTTTCATACTTAGACGATTTTTAAGCCTCATTTTTCATATCTCTCAAACCCAAACACCCATTGGTGATTTTTCAAGAACCCTTCCTCCTCCAATCCATTTGTAAGTTGATTTCCACTTAATTTCTTCAATCTTTAACATCATTTATCATGTTTTCATCTTAAAATCAAGGTTTTTCATGGGTGAAAATGGGGATTTTTGGTAGAACCTAAGTTTTCTTAAAATTAGGGATTTGGACCTCAATTTGAGGCATCAGAGTGCATTTTGGACTTCAAATATTTTTGGTATTTTGGCTTCTGTGATCTTCGCAAATGCGAAGTGGAGACTCGCAATTGCGACCTCGTAAATGCGAGCCCTTCATCGCAATTTCGATGCCCGGAACTGTGGCCTATGATCGCAAATGCGATCATCCTTTTCGCAAATGCGAAGTCCGGGAAATCTGCACTGGGTCGCAAATGCGATCATTTTGATCGCTAATGCGGAGGGCCATTGATCGCAATTGCGAGGCCCCTTTCGCAAATGCGAAAGTCCCAGCATTGGCCTGGCTTCGCAAATGTGAAGCTTTGTTCGCAATTCCCTCATTTTTGTCGGGTTCGCAATTGCCATATCAGAGACCTGCATTTTTCATACTTAGACAACTTTAAGCTTCATTTTTCACATTCCTCCAAAGCTAAAACACCCATAGGCGATTTTTCAAGAGCAAACCTCATTCCAAAAGAATTGTAAGTTGATTTTCACTTAGTTTCTTCAATCTTTAACATCATTTATCATGTTATCATCTTAAAATCAAGGGTTTTCATGGGTGAAAATGAGGATTTTGGGTAGAACCTAGGTTTTTTTAAAATTGGGGATTTGGACCTCAATTTGAGGTCCGATTTCAAAACAAATCATAGATATGAACTCGTGGGGGAATGGGTAACCGGGTTTTGGTTCGAACCTCGGGTTTTGACCACGTGGGCCCGGGGGCATTTTGGGAATTTTTGAGTAAAACTTTGGGAAATTCATTTTCATGCATTCAAGTTGATTCAATTAGCATTTGTAGATACATTCAAGTAATTTGTGACTGGATTCGAGCAGTTTTGTGGTGAATTTGAGGGGTAAAGCTATACTAGAGGCTTGAGTGGATTTTTGGAGCATTTGAGGTAAGTGTTTGATCTAACTTTGGCTTGAGAGAATAGGATTATAGTGTTATTAATTGCTAATTGCTAAATGATCGAGTACGGTGTATAGGCATGGCGACGAGTATCTTTACACCGGTGTCTAGCATGACCGTAGGTCCTTGTTTGTACTTATTCTGATATTTTTGGGACTCTTCCATGCTAATTGATGAATTCTAGATAATGTGAAGAGTATGAGAATTATTTATGAATTGTGAATTCTTTGGAGCGTTGGCTCGAACGATAAAAATATTACTGAGTAAGAAATGAAGGAAATGGAAAGAGATATGATTAATCCCTTGCCGGGATGTGAAAGTTATTATTGTTGCTCCCTTGACGGAATTTAGCTGTTTAATTGTGTTTTCCCTTACCGGGACATTTCTTATTATTTGCTTATTCCTTTGCCCGTTTGCTTGTGATTGCTGCTTGGGTGAGGAAGAGTGATAATGCACGAAGGGTCATTCCGTGCCATATTTTGATTATATTTGCACGAAGGGTCATTCCGTGCCATGTTTTGATTATATTTGCACGAAGGGTCATTCCGTGCCATGTTTTGATTATTTATACACGAAAGAACATTCCGTGCTCTGATTTGATGATAATTGCACGAAGGATCATTCCGTGCCATTAAATAAGAGTTATGTGAGGGAAAGCATGAAGGGTGATGGCGTGCATTTTATTTGAATGCTTTGGTGAGAATGAGAGTAAAAGCACGAAGTTTGATGCCGTGCAACTGTTGATTTTCCTACTTTTGTTAATTATTGTTATTGCCCTATTTCTTACTTAAGTTGTTGACTTTATATCCGGATTGTACTCCCCTAGAGTATGCTTCCCTCCCTTTTTAAATGTTTAATTTCGGTATTCTTTCCTTTTATTGCATATATATATATATATATATATATATATATATATATATATTTATGTATGTATTTCACTGTCGTTATATACTTATATATATGTATATATATATATATATTAAATTGCACAGGTTGATTTGGTAGTCCTGTTTAGCCTCGTCACCACTTCGCCGGTATTAGGCCAGGCACTTACCATCACATGAGGTCGGTTGTGCTGATGCTACACTTCTGTGCTTTTTGCGCAGATCACGGTACCAGAGCAGCTTTTGGACCACAACAGTAGTATATTGATCGGGAGCTAATTTCAGTCCAGGGACTTACGAGGTAGCCTACCTGGCGTTCGCAAGCCGAAGTCCCTTTCCATATTTTCAGTTTATTTTCATTGTATCGAGATAGACATTATATATTTTCTATTCAGACTTGTTTGTAGTACTCTTTAGTGGTTCGTGAGATAGCGACTCCAGTCTTGGTTAGAGGAAATATTACACTTCCGCATTTTTGGGTTTCCAGTTATTTATGTTATAAAAGACTTCCGTTTTTATGTAAAGGTTTATTATTGTCATTACTGTTGTGTTGTTATCGAAAAATGTATGAATGCTTGGCTTGCCTAGCTCCGACAGTAGGCGCCATCACGACTCCCGATGGTGGGAAATCAGGGTCGTGACAAGTTGGTATTAGAGCTCTAGGTTACATATGTCTTGCTACTCACGGACAAACTTGGTAGAGTCTGAGGGATCGGTATGGAGACATCTGTATTTATCCCAGAGGCTACGGAGTTAGGAAAAGTTTCACTTTCGTTCCTTCTTGTCGTGCGGTCCTGTTTCTCAAATACTGATTGTCTTTCTACTCTGTTCTTTTGCAGATGGCGAGAACACGTGCTTACTCTTCTACCGCACAGCAGCCCGAGCCCCCAGTAGCAGCTCCTGCTAGGGGCAGAGGCCGAGGCCGTGCCAGAGGCCGAGGCAGGGGCAGAGCTCAGCCCCGGGTAGCAGTCCCAGAGGTGGAGCCCCATATTGACTATGATGAGGAGGTTCCAGCCCCAGCAGCTCCGGTAGGCCCAGCTCAGGTCCCAGGAGGGGTCATGGTCACCCCAGATCTTCAGGACGCTTTAGTCAAATTGGCAGGCTTTATGGAGAGTGTCACTAGAGCGGGTTTGCTGCCAGTAGCACCAGCCACTTCTCAGGCTGGAGGAGGGGTTCAGACTCCTACTACACGTACTCCAGAGCAGGTAGCTCCCCATACTCATGTCCTAGTGGTTCAGCCAGCTGTGACAGCTCAGCCAGGTATTGTAGCCCAGGCCGGCGATGGAGCGGCCATGTCTTTGGATGCTTTGTGGAGACTTGATCGGTTCTCCAAGCTCTTCACCACCATATTCAGCGGTGCTTCATCAGAGGATCCACAGGATTTCCTATTCAGCTGCCATAAGATCCTTAGGACCATGGCTATTGTGGAGACCAACGGGGTCAATTTTGCCACCTTCCGGCTTTCAGGATTCGCCAAGACTTTGTGGAGGGATTATTGTTTGTCTAGACCAGAAGGGTCTCCAACATTGACATGGGATCAGTTCGCGGAGTTGTTTTTGGAGAAGTTTCTCCCAGTCACTCAGTGGGAGGCACTTCGCAGGCAGTTCGAGCACCTCCGGCAGGGCTTCATGACAATTACACAGTATGAGACTCGATTCATTAACTTGGCACGCCATGCTATTGTTATACTCCTCGCGGAGCGAGAGAGGGTGTAGAGGTTTATTGATGGATTGATTCAGTCGATCCGTCTCCAGATGGCTATGGGAGCTGGTAGTGAGATTTTCTATCAGGAGGCAGCCAATGCGGCTCGTAGAGTTGAGATGGCCCTTGCACGGGGAGGTGGTCAGGTGTCGGATAAGAGGCCTCGTCATTCTGGTAGGTTCAGTGGTACCTCATCTGGAGGTAGGGATTCTTATGGTAGATGCCATTCACTAAGGCCCTTTCAATCAGCACTCCAGGTTTCTTACGGTACTCCAGGCGGTGGTGGTTCTCACCAGCATTATCCTGATCAGCAGCCCATCAGTGCACCTCTACTTCAGAGCTTCCGGGGAGGAAATTCAGGTCGACAGGGCCAACAGTCGCAACAGCCAAAGGCTTGTTAGGGTTGTGGTGACCCCGGTCATATTGTCAGGCTTTGCCCTCGAGCCTCGGGCAGCTCTCAGCAGCAGGGTCCTCGCCCTATGATTCAGGCATGAGGTGATCCACAGCTTGCCCAGCCAGCTAAAGGCAGTGGTAGGGATCATAGAGGTGGAGGTAGAGATCGTAGATGTGGATCTCGGACCGGTAGAGCTAGGGGTCAGCCGGTAGCCGATCGTCCTAGAGACATGGTTCAGGGAGGTGGGCCCCAACACCAGTGTTATGCTTTGCCAGCCAGGCCAGAGGCTGAGACCTCAAATACTGTTATTACAGGTACTATTCTGGTCTGTGATAGGGATGCTTCAGTGCTATTTGACCCTGGGTCTACGTATTCATATGTGTCGTCCTATTTTGCACCCTATCTGGCTATGCCTAGTGATGCTTTGAGTATCCCTGTTTATGTATCTACACAAGTAGGTGATTTCATAGTGGTCGACCGAGTCCATCGTTCATGTGTGGTAGTGTTGTAGGGTCTCAAGACCCGTGTTGACTTATTATCGTCGGTTCGTGAAGGGGTTTTCATCTATAGCAGCCTCGATGACCAGATTGACCCAGAAGGGTGCTCAGTTCAGGTGGTCATACGAGTGTGAGGAGAGCTTTCAAAAGCTCAAGACAGCTCTGACTTCGGCACCGATATTGGTTTTGCTCACAGGCTCAAGGCCTTATATAGTTTATTGTGATGTTTCCCGTATTGGACTTGGTGCGGTATTGATGCAGGATGGCAGAGTCATTGCTTATGCTTCGAGGCAATTGAAGATCCACGAGAAGAATTATCCAGTCCATGATCTAGAGTTGGCATCCATTGTTCATGCTTTGAAGATTTGGAGGCATTACTTATATGGTGTGACGTGTGAGGTGTACACTGATCACAAGAGTCTGCAATACTTGTTCAAGAAGGAGTTGAACTTGAGGCAACGGAGGTGGTTGGAGCTATTGAAGGATTATGATGGTACTATTTTGTACCACCCGGGAAGAGCCAATGTGGTGGCCGATGCATTGAGTAGGAAGTCCGCCAGCATGGGTAGTCGTGCTTATGTTCCGGTCAGCCAGAGATTGCTTGCTTTAGATATTCAGGCCTTGGACAATCAGTTTGTGAGGTTAGACATTTCTGATCCTAGTAGAGTGTTAACTTGCACGGTCGCTCGTTCTTCATTATTGGAGCGTATCCGTGATCGGCAGTTTGACGATCCCCATTTATGTGTCCTGAGAGAACACGGTGCAGCGTGGAGGTGCCACGAAGGTGACTTTAGATGATAATGGTGTTTTGAGGTTGCAGGGGCGATTTTGTGTGCCCAATGTCGATGGGATTCGAGATTTGATCTTAGCGGAGTCCCATAGTTCTCGATATTCTATTCATCCGGGCGCCGCAAAGATGTACCAGGACTTGCGACAACATTATTGGTGGCTTTGGATGAAGAAAGATATTATTGCATATGTAGCTAGATGTTTGAACTGTCAGTAGGTCAAGTATGAGCATCAGAGGCCTGGTGGTTTGTTTCAGAGGATTGAGATTCCCGAGTGGAAGTGGGAGAGGATTACCATGGATTTGTTACCGGACTTCCGATGAATCGGAAGAAGTTTGATGCTATTTGGGTCATTTTTGATAGGCTGACCAAGTCAGCGCATTTTATTCCTGTTGCAGCCACTTATTCATCGGAGAGGTTAGCCGAGATCTACATCCGAGAGATTGTTCGCCTTCATGGGGTGCCGACATCTATCATTTCGGACCGGAGTCCATAGTTTACCTCGCGCTTCTGGAGATCAGTTCAGCAGGAGTTAGGCACCCAGGTTCAGTTGAGCACAGCGTTCCATCCTCAGACGAACGGCCAGTCTGAGAGGACTATTCAGATATTGGAGGATATGCTCTGAGACTGTGTCATTGATTTTAGAGGCTCGTGGGACCAGTTTTTGCCTTTAGCAGAGTTCACCTACAACAACAGCTACCATTCCAACATTCAGATGGCTCCATATGGGGCATTGTATGGTAGGCGATGTCGGTCTCCAGTCGGATGGTTTGACCCGGGAGAGGCTCGATTATTGGGTACAGATTTAGTTCAGGAGGTCTTGGATATGGTCAAGATCATTTAGGACACGCTTCGTTCGGCTCAGTCGTGGCAAAAGAGTTATACGGATATTATGGTTTGAGATGTAGCTTTGATGGTTGGTGAGAGGGTCTTACTCCAAGTGTTGCCTATGAAGGGCGTGATGAGATTTGGGAAGAAGGGCAAGCTTAACCCTAGGTTCATTGGACCATTTGAGATTCTAGATCGTATGGGAGAGGTGGCTTATAGACTTGCCTTTCCACCTAGCTTGTTAGCCGTGCATCCAGTGTTTCATGTGTCCATGCTTCGAAGGTATCACGGCGATCCAGTTCACGTGTTAGATTTCAGCACTGTTCAGTTGGACAAGGATCTGTCTTATGAGGAGGAGCTGGTAGCTATCCTAGACCGACAGGTTCGATAGTTGAGGTCGAAGAGTTTTCCTTCAGTGCGTGTCCAGTGGAGAGGTCAGCCTCCTAAACCATCGACCTGGGAGTTAGAGTCTGATATGCAGAGCCGCTATCCTCATCTATTTCCCGAGTCAGGTACTTCTCTCTTCTGTCCGTTCGAGGACGAACAGTTGTTTTAGAGGTGGAGAATGTGACGACCCAAAGGGTCATCACCTATTTACTCATTCGTTCTGTGCTTCCGAGGTCTTAAAAACCTCACTTTTACTTGCCTCGACTTGTGTGCACAGTACAGACGTATAGATGGAAGGCTTAAGTATGAATTCTGTGTGAAAAATGATAAATTTTGATATTAATATGATTAAAGTTGACTTTGGTCAACATTTTGGGTAAACGGACCCGGACCCGAGATTGGACGGTCCCGGAAGGTCCGTAGAAAAATATAGAACTCGGGCATGTGCCCGGAGTCGAATTCCGAGGTCTAGAGCCCGAGAAAAGAATTTTTCTGTGAAATTGTTTTTCTGAAATTATTAAGGAAAAAGGAAATTAAAATTGATTAAAAACTGTAGTATCGGGCTCGTATTTTGGTTCCGACGACCGGTACAAGTCTTAAATATGTGTTAGGCGCTTTATGTAAAGTTTGATCGAAATCGGACGTCATTTGACTTGTTTCGAACCTAAATATCTAAAATTTGAAGTGTATGAAGTTATAATGAAAAATGATGATTTTGGGGTTTGATTCCATGTATATGATGTTTTTGAGGTTGTGTGCATATTTGGTTTGGAGCCCCGAGGGCTCGGGTGAGTTCTGGATAGGCATCGGAGTGCATTTTGGACTTTAAAATTTTCTTGTATTTAGGCTTCTGTGATCTTCGCAAATGCGAAGTGGAGACTTGCAATTGCGAGCCCTTCATCGCAATTTTGATGTCTGGGACTGTGGCCTATGATCGCAAATGCGATCATCCTTTTCGCAAATGCGAAGTCTGGGAAATCTGCACTGGGTCGCAAATGCGATCATTTTGATCGCTAATGCGGAGGGCCATTGATCGCAATTGCGAGGCCCCTTTCGCAAATGCGAAAGTCCCAGCGTTGGCGTGGCTTCGCAAATGTGAAGCTTTGTTCGCAATTCCCACATTTTGGTCGGGGTTCGCAATTGCGAACCCCAGTTCGCAATTCCCATATTAGAGACCTGCATTTTTCATACTTAGACGATTTTAAGCTTCATTTTTCACATTCCTCCAAAGCTAAAACACCATAGGCGATTTTTCAAGAGCAAACCTCATTCCAAAAGAATTGTAAGTTGATTTTCACTTAATTTCTTCAATCTTTAACATCATTTACCATGTTTTCATCTTAAAATCAAGGTTTTTCATGGGTGAAAATGAGGATTTTGGGTAGAACCTAAGTTTTCTTAAAATTAGGGATTTGGACCTCAATTTGAGATCCGATTTCAAAATAAATCATAGATATGAACTCGTGGGGGAATGGGTAATCGGGTTTTGGTTCGAATCTCGGGTTTTGACCACATGGGCTCGGGGGCATTTTGGGAAATTTTGAGTAAAACTCATGCATTCAAGTTGATTCAATTAGCATTTGTTGATACATTCAAGTACTTTGTGACTAGATTCGAGCGGTTTTGTGGTGAATTCGAGGGGTAAAGCTATACTAGAGGCTTGAGTGGATTTTTGGAGCATTTGAGGTAAGTGTTTGATCTAACTTTGGCTTGAGGGAATAGGATTAGAGTGTTATTAATTGCTAATTGCTAAATGATCGAGTACGGTGTATAGGCATGGTGACGAGTATCTATACACCGGTGTCTAGCATGACCGTGGGTCTTTGTTTGTGCTTATTTTGGTATATTTTGGGACTCTTCCAGGCTAAATTAATGATTTCTACATAATGTGAAGAGTATGAGGATTAATTGTGAATTGTGAATTCTTTGGAGCGTTGGCTCGAACGATAAAAATACTATTGAGTAAGAAATGAAAGAAATGGAAAGAGATATGATTAATCCCTTGCCGGGATGGTTTGAGTATATTGATTATCTCCCTTGCCGGGATGTGAAAGTTGTTATTGTCGCTCCCTTGCCGGAATTTAGCTGTTTAATTGTGTTTTCCCTTGCCGGGATATTTCTTATTATTTGCTTATTCCTTCGCCCGTTTGGTTGTGATTGCTATTTGGGTGAGGAAGAGTGATAATGCACGAAGGGTCATTGCGTGCCATGTTTTGATTATATTTGCACGAAGGGTCATTCCGTGCCACGTTTTGATTATATTTGCACGAAGGGTCATTCCGTGCCATATTTTGATTATATTTGCACGAAGGGTCATTCTATGCCATGTTTTGATTATTTATGCACGAAGGGATATTCCGTGCTCTGATTTGATGATAATTGCAGGAAGGATCATTCCGTGCCATAAAATGAGAGTTATGTGAGGGAAAGCACGAAGAGTGATGCCGTGCATTTTATTTGAATGCTTTGTTGAGAATGAGAGTAAAAGCATGAAGGTTGATGCCGTGCAACTGTTGATTTTCCTGCTTTTGTTAATTATTGTTATTGCCCTGTTTCTTACTTATGTTATTGACTTTATATCCGGATTGTACTCCCCATAGTAGGCTTCCCTCCCTTTTTAACTGTTTAATTTCGGTATTCTTTCCTTTTATTGCACATATATATATTGAACTGCACATGTTGATTTGGTAGTCCTGTCTAGCCTCGTCACTACTTCGCCGGGGTTAGGCCAGGCACTAACCAGCACATGGGGTCGGTTGTGCTGATCCTATACTTCTGTGCTTTTTGCACAGATCATGGTACCAGAGCAGCTTTTAGACCACAGCAGTAGTATATTGATCTGATTTCAGTTCAGGGACTTACGAGGTAGCCTAGCTGGCGTTCGCAAGCCGAAGTCCCTTTTCATATTTTCAGTTTATTTTTATTGTATCGCGATTCCAGTCCTGGGTAGAGGAAATATTACACTTTCGCATTTTTGGATTTCTAGTTATTTATGTTATGAAAGACTTCCGCTTTTATTTAAAGGTTTGTTATTGTCATTACTGTTGTGTTGTTATCAGAAAATGTTTGAATGCTTGGCTTGCCTAGCTCCGACAGTAGGCGCCATCACGACTCCCGATGGTGGGAAATCCGGGTCGTGATAACCTGGGGCTGGATACAGTAGAGCATCGAGTCCGAGAAGAGTGAAGGGCAGAGGCTAAGGGAAAACGGTTAGACACGATAAGCGGGGAGCCGTAATATCCTCCTCCAATCGGATGTTACGGCGCAAATCTCATCTGGTATCAACTGCATATCAACATTTACGGGAAGGAGAAGGTTTTAACCTTATTTAGACTTGTTTTAGGATTGAAACTCTCCTAATATATAAAGGAGAAAACCTTTTCATTTTAAAGACACGGTTGGCACGTATATCAAAGCAATAAAATTTTATTTTTGTTCTCTAGCTATTGTTCATAGTATTCTTTAGCTGCCTATTTATTTGGCTGCAACCGAGCTCGTCTCTAGGGCTCGACCGACGTCAATTTTCACTGTTCATCCAAAAGCTACGCTAAATTGTCCATCACATTTGGTTTGATCGTTTTATTTTATTTTATTTTAATTATTTTCTATTTATAGATCGTTCGTATTAAATTAAATCACATATCTTTTAACCGCATACAAATTTAATTGTTACATACGCTAAGGGTCAACAAGTTCAAGAAAAGTACTTTGACATAATTACAGAAAATTAAACAAAGTTTGTTCTTGCAAACCAGTATATCTTCAATTTTTTATACCTTGTTCATTTAAGAACTCATCAAATGAACAATGTATAAAAATATTGAATATATGATAAAACGCATAACGCATGGATTGTATCTCATTACTGCCATTGTCTCCACCTTAAATAAAGAACTTTTAATAACCACATAATCAAGATCTGTTTTGAAATTTCCCCCTCCTCACAAGAATCTTCGCTTGCGAAATAAAATAACCATGTAAATTTTAAAAGCTTAAAATTGCTCAAATACGTAAACTGCGTATTCTATTATGTATCATATCACAAACTAATATGTAGTGATCACATGGCACGACAGAAAATATGAAAGAACAAAAAGTAGTTAAATAAAGGTACCCGAGAAGACTAGAGGTTAGCCAATGAATATTTAAAAAAAATTAATAAATTAAAATCGATCGAATCGTAACGCAACCAATCGAATTTTAGATTTCTTTTAATAAAATCGTAAGTTTTCATATAAATCAATAATTACACCGATAATTAGGATAAATTTTTTATTTTATGAAAATTTTGGTAAGCTCCCCCGCTTTCGCGATGCCTTAGCCCTCCCCTTCTTCTCGTTCGCGACCAAGCTCTCGCGATCGCGTAGCTTTGAATTTTCCTTCTCCGCGTTCGCGTCTGGTCTCACGCGTTCGCGTAGACCAAACTTAGGATCCCCAGATTTTTACTCTTCGCGTTCGCACCTGCCAGTTTTACCCTTCGCGAACGCGACCATCCTGTCGCGAATGCGAAGGGTAATTTCGCCCTGTCCTTCAAAAATCCCAAAACAGAACTATTTTGGGAGTTCTCAAAATTTTCACGAACTCCCTCTTCTCCAAAGTCCATAGGCGTCCATTGAAGCTCTTCTTCACCAAAGTTTCTTGGGTAAGTGTTGCTTAACTCGTTTTCTTCATTTTCCATCAATATATTTTGAATTCCTAGGCCTAAAACATGTGAAAATAGGTAGAAATTAGAGAATTGGGTAGAGTTAGGGTTTTTAAATATTTTGCGAACTAGACCTCGTTTTGGGGTCGAACTTGAAGGCAAATTATATATTCGGGCTCGTGAGTGAATGGGTGAATTTATTTTGGTCTGAACCTCGTGTTTTGACCATGCGGGTCCGGGGTTAATTTTTATAATTTTTGGCAGAATGTTTAGGAAAATATATTTAGGCATTTGGATTGGATTGTTTAGTATTATTGATGATATCAAATCGATTGTGTATAGATACGATTGAATTGAAGCCTAATTTGAAAGGAAAAGCGGTGCTTAAGGATTGAATTGGCCATAGAACTTTGAGGTAAGTGTTTGATCTACCCTAGCTTTAGGAAATATGAGTTAAGTCATATTCGTTACTTGTTAATTGTCAAGTACGATGTATAGGCATGGTAACGAGTATCTATACATTCGTGTCTAGTATGACCGTGAGTCTTTACACTACGAATATTTGGATTTTGCTACATCTTCCATGTTTGAATGATAATTTTTATTAAAATTGTGAAAGTATATGAGCTGATTGAACCCTTTGGAGCATTGGTTCAAGTTGTAAAATGCATTACAAGTAAGAAATGAAAGAAAGAGAAAGAAGTATTAAATAATTTCCTTGCTGAGATATTTTGTTAAATTGTTAGTATCTCCCTTGCCGTAAATTTTATTGCTTAATTGTTGTACCCTTGTCGGGGTTTAATTGTTTAATTGTGTTCCCTTGCCGGTATTTCTATTACCGTTTTGTTTATTCCTTTGCCCTTGTTTGAATTTGTTGTTTGGGTGAGGAAAAGTGTAAAAGCACGAAGGGTGATGCCGTGCACTTATTGCCGTTTGTTATGTTTTCTTATTGTTATCAGTTTAGGTGCATTAATTGTCTTATTTTACTATTAATGTGATTCTTTACGTGACATTTCCCTTTATTGTGATGCTTGTTATTATTGAATTTATGCCATAATTGGTACATGTTTATGTGAATTAATTGCTAGTTGTCATTATTTGTTTTCCTCAATGAATCATAATTTTTGTGTACTTGTTGTCTTTTGAATTCGTATTAATTGTTATGTTTGTTAGAGTAAATTATATTTGGAAGAACTGTTGACTTAATGAAATGAGAGCGGGTGGTACGCCTACCACAAGATATTGATGAAATGGGAGGGGGTGGTATGCCTACCACAAGATATTGATGAAATGGGAGCGGGTGGTACGCCTACCACAAGATATTGATGAAATGAGAATGAGTGGTAAGTCTACCACACATGATATATTGAAATGGGACTGAGTGGTACGCCTACCAAAAATGATATATTGAAATGGGAGCGAGTGGTATGCCTACCACACATGATATATTGAAATGGGAGCGAGTGGTATGCCTACCACAAATGATATATTGAAATGAGAGCGAGTGGTACGCCTACCACAAATGATATATTGAAATGGGAGCGAGTGGTACGCCTATCACAAATGATATATTGAAATGGGAGCGCGTGGTACGCCTACCACAAATGATACTGAAATGGGAGCGGGTGGTACGCCTACCACGAGATATGAGGAATAGGATCGGGTTGCACGTCTGCAACAAGATCAGCTGAATATGAAAGTTGTCTTTATTTCTTATTTCCGTGTTAGAAGTTAAACTGTAGATTGTTTCTCCGTTATTCCTGATATCCTGTTTATATCTTATACCCCTGAAGAATGTTCCCTTCCCATATTGACTGATTGTTTCTTGTAATTCCTTATTTTGTGTGTGTGTGTGTGTCTATATATATATATATATATATATATATATATATATTTGAACTGCACAAGATTAATTGGGTGTCTGGTCCTAGCCTCGTTACTACTTTGCCGGGGTAGGCTAGGCACTTACCAGCACATGGGGTCGGTTGTGCTGATACTACACTCTGTGCACTTTTGCACAGATACAGGTTTTGGACAGCAGCAGCAATAGCGCGGATGTTAGCACTCAGACCAGCAAGACAATGAGGTAGCCTTGCAGGCGTTCGTAGGCCCGACGTCTCTTCTATCTTTATTTCAGTCTGTTATCTCATGTATTTCGAGACAAACAGTTATATTTTCTTTCGAACGTTGTATTTAGCACTCTTAGTAGTTTGTGAGTATGTGACACTAGTCTTGGGTAGAGGTTTTAATTGAATTTCAGTATTTCATTACGTTTGTTAACTTAAGTCTTCCGCTCGTTTAAATTATTTCGCTGCATTTACACTAGTATTATTGTTAAATTGTTAAAAGAAGAATCCTGAAAAAGAAAAAGGTAAATAAGAGTTGGCTTGACTAGCTCCTATTAGTAGGCGCCATCACGACTCCCGAGTGCGGGAAATCTGGGTCGTGACAAGTTGGTATCAGAGCTCTAGGTTACATAGGTCTCACAACTCACAGACAAGCTAAGTCGAGTCCGAGGGATCGGTACGGAGACGTCTGTATTTATCCCCCAGATGCTATAAAGTTAGGAAAAGTTTCATATTTGTTCTTTCTTGTCATGCGATTTGGTTTCTCAATGCTAATTGAAATTCTACTCCGTTCTTTCACAAATGGCGAGGTCATGTACCGTTTCTTCAGCTGAGTAGCAACACGGACCAATGATAGATCAACTTCGTCTTCGGAGGCCTTGAGGAGGTAAAGGTATTAGGAATGGAGGTAGAGATGCTATAGGTGCAGGTATTGTTCTGGTATGTGGTAGAGAAGCTTCAATTTCATTCTGCGCCGTATCTGGTCATGCGTAGTGATTCTTTGAGTGCCCTGTTTATGTGTCCATGCCGGAATTGAAAGATTCAAAGGACCAGTTTCAAGATTCTCTTGAGAAAGGTTTCATTAGACCTAATGCTTCGCCTTGGGGGTGCGCCGATGTTGTTTGAAAAGAAAAAAGAAGATGGTTCAATGAGAATGTGTATTAATTTCCGATAATTGAACAAGGTTACAATCAAGAATAAATATCCACTGTCGAGAATTGATAATTTATTCGATCAACTTCAGGGTGCCAAGGTATTTTCAAAGATTGACTTGCGATCTGGCTACCACCAGTTGAGGATTAAGGCATTCGATGTCCCTTAGACAGCTTTCTACACTCGGTATCTGCATTATGAGTTTTTGGTTATGTCATTCGGGTTGACAAACGCCCCAGCAGCCTTCATAGACTAGATGAACCGAGTGTTCAGACCTTATTTGGATTCATTCGTGATAGTGTTCATTGATGATACTCTGATATACTCCTGCAGTCAGGAGGAGCATGTGCAACATCTCAAAGTGGTTCTTCAGACTCTGAAGGATAGTCAGTTATATGCCAAGTTCTCCAAGTGTGAGTTTTGGCTGAGTTCAATTGCATTCCTGGGTCATACTGTATCTGCAGAGGGTATTCAGGTTGATCCGAAGAAGATTGAGGCAGTCAAGAACTGGCCTAGGCCCACATCAGCTATAGAGATTCAGAGTTTCTTGGGATTAGCAGGTTACTATCGTCGGTTCGTGGAGGGGTTCTCATCTATTGCAGTCCCAATGACCAGATTGATCCAGAAGGGTGCCTAGTTCAGATGGTTGGACGAGTGTGAGACTAGCTTTCAGAAGCTTAAGACAACTCTGACTACTGTACCAATATTGGTTTTGCCCACAAGTTCAGGGCTTTATACAGTCTGTTGTGATGCTTCCCGTGTTGGGCTTGGTGCAGTGTTGATGCAGGATGGCAAGGTCATCGCCTATGCTTCGAGACAGTTAAAGATTCACGAGAAGAACTATCTAGTGCAAGATTTGGAGTTAGCAGCTATTGTTCATGCATTGAAGATTTGGAGGCATTATTTATATGGCATGGCATATGAGGTGTTTACTGATCACAAGAGTCTTCAGTACTTATTTAAGCAAAAGGAGTTGAATTTGAGGCAGAGAAGGTGGTTGGAGTTGTTGAAGGATTATGATTTCACTATTTTATATCACCCCAGGAAGGCCAATGTGGTGGCCGATGCCTTGAGTAGAAAGTCAGCCAGTATGGGCAGTCTTGCTTTTATTTTTGTCAGTCAGAGGCCGCTTGCCTTGGATGTTCAGGCTTTGGACAATCGATTTGTGAGGTTGGATATTTCTGAGCCCAGTTGAGTGCTAGCTAGTACAGTCGCTCGTTCTTCATTATTGGAGCGTATCCGTGATCAGCAGTTTGACGATCCTCATTTGTGTGTCCTTAAAGACACGGTGCAGCGAGGAGGTGCCAATCAGGTTACATTAGATGCCGATGGAGCTTTTAGATTGCAAGGGCGAATTTGTGTACCAGATGTGGATGGGCTTCGAGAGTCGATTCTAGAGGAGGCCCACAGTTCCCGGTATTCTATTTATCCTGGCGCCGTGAAGATGTATCAAGATTTGCGGCAGCATTATTGGTGGCGTAGAATGAAAAAGAATATTGTAGCATATGTATCACAGTGTTTGAACTATCAATAGGTTAAATACGAGCACTAGAGACCTGGTGGTTTATTTCAGAGAATTGAGCTTCCCAAGTGGGAGTGGGAGCGGATCACTATAGACTTTGTTACTGGACTTCCATTGACTCGGAAGAAGTTCAATGCAGTTTGGGTCATTGTTGATAGGCTGACCAAGTCAGCGCATTTTATTCATGTGGCAGTCACTTATTTTTCCAAGAGGTTAGCTGAGATTTATATCCGGGAGATTGTTCGCCTACATGGTGTACCGGTATCTATCATTTCGGACTGAGGTATGCAGTTTACCTCGTGTTTATGGAAAGCAGTTCAGTGGGAATTAGGCACCCATGTATAGTTTAGCACATCATTTCATTCGCAAATGGACGGACAGTTAGAACGGACTATTAAAATATTGGAGGATATGCTCCGAGCTTGTGTTATCGACTTTGGAGGTTCGTGGGATCAGTTCTTGCCTTTAGCGGAGTTTGCCTATAACAACAACTACCAGTCGAGTATCCAGATGGCTCCTTATGAGGCTTTATATGGAAGGCAGTGTCGATCTCCGGTTGGATGGTTCGAACCGGGAGAGGTTCGGTTGTTGGGTACAGATTTGGTTCAGGAGGCCTTTGATAAGGTCAAGATTATTCAGGAAAGGCTTCGTTCAGCTCAGTCCAGGTAAAAGAGCTATGCAGATCGTAAGGTAGCTTTCATGGTTGGTAAGCGGGTGTTGCTCCGAGTGTCGCCTATGAAGGGCGTGATGAGGTTTGGGAAGAAGGGCAAGCTTAGCCCTAGGTTCATTGGTCCATTTGAGATTTTTGATCAAGTGGGAGAGGTGTCTTATAGACTTGCATTGCCACCTAGCTTATCAGCCGTGCATCCAGTTTTTCATGTACCCACTCTCCGTAAATATCACGGCGATCCAGCCCACGTGTTAGATTTCAGCACTGTCAAGTTGGACAAAGACTTGTCTTACGAGGAGGAGCCGGTGGCTATTTTAGACCGACAGGTTCGTCAGTTGAGATCCAAGGGTTTTCCCTCTGTTCGTGTTCAGTGGAGAGGTCAGCCTTCTGAGGCTTCAACCTGAGAGTCCAAGTCTGACATGCGGGGCCGTTATCCCCATCTATTCCCCGACTCAGGTACTTCCTTCTTATGTCAGTTCGAGGATGAACGGTTGTTTTAGAGGTGGAGAATGTGACGACCCAAAGGATCATCACTTGTTTTCTGATCTATTTCGAGCTTTTGAGGCCTTGAAAACCTCATTTATAGTTGCCTCGATTTGCATGCACAGTCCGGGCACGTAGCTAGAACCTCAAATGTGGAATTCTATGAAAATTTGCACATTTTTGATATTAAAATGAATAAATTTAACTTCGGTCAACATTTTTGATAAACGGACCCAGACCCGTGATTTGACTGTCCCGAAAAGTTTGTAGGAAAATATGGGACTCGGGCGTATGCCCGGAATCGAATTCCGAGGTCCCAGGCCCGAGAAATGAATATTTGAGAAAAATTGTTTTCTAAAAATATTTAAGGAAAATAAAAATGAAAATTGATTAAAATGTGAAGGTATCGGTCCAGTATTTTGGTTCCGGCGCCCGGTACAGGTTTTATATGTGGTTTAAGCGCTTTCTGTAAAGTTTGGTTGAAAACGGATGTCGTTTGACAACCTCTCTAACTAACATACGATACAATTTCACTTCACGGCACGGCCAAAAAAAGAAAGTGCTTCGCTCGGTTGGCCTTCCTACGCTGACGAATGCCTCTTTTCGGACTTAAAATGGAAAATTTGAAGTTTTATGAAATTTGGAATAAATAATGGATTTTAAGGCTTAATTCATTGTTGTTGATGTTATTTTGGAAATTCTATCATACGGTTAAGTTCGCAGGATATTTTTGAGTCAGTGTGCATGGTTGGTTTGGAACCCCGAGGGCTCGGATGAGTTTCGGATAGGTGTCGGTGTGGTTTTGGACTTAGGAAATCTGCAGGTTTGGCTTCAGCTGTTGCAGGCCTATTTCTTCATCGTGTTCGCGATGCCTCTTCTGCGTTCAAGAAGATTTGAGTTTTCCTTCATCGCCTTCGCGTCAGTGATCTCGCGAACGCGTTATTTGACCTTGGCCTCATTTTCTTCTTCGCGTTCGCACCCATTCCCTCGTGTTCGCGATGCCTTAGCCCTCCCCTCCTTCGCGTTCGCGACCAAGCTTTTGCCGCGTAGCTTTGGATTTTCTTCTTCTTGTTCGCACCTCTCCGCTCGCGAACACGACCATCCTATCGCGAATGCGAAGGGTAATTTCGCCCAGTCCTTTAAAAATCCCAAAACAGAACCATTTCGGGAGTTCTCAAAATTTTAACGAACTCCCTCTTCTCCAAGGTCCATAGGCGTCCATTGAAGCTCTTCTTCACCAAAGTTTCTTGGGTAAGTGTTGCTTAACTCGTTTTCTTCATTTTCCATCAATATATTTTGAATTCCTAGGCTTAACACATGTGAAAATAGGTTGAAATTAAAGAATTGTGTAGAGTTAGGGTTTTCAAATATTTCGCAAATTAGACCTCGTTTTGGGGGTCGAACTTGAAGGCAAATTATATATTCGGGCTCGTGAGTGAATGGGTAAATTTATTTTGGTCCGAACCTCATGTTTTGACCGAGCGGATCCGGGGTTGATTTTTATAATTTTTGGCAAAATGTTTAGGAAAATATATTTAGGCATTTGGATTGGATTGTTTAGTATTATTGATGATACTAAATCAATTGTGTATAGATACTATTGAATTGAAGCCTAATTTGAAAGGAAAAGCGGTGCTTAAGGATTGAATTGGCCATAGAACTTCGAGGTAAGTGTTTGATCTACCCTAGCTTGAGGGAATAGGAGTTGAGTCATATTCGTTACTTGCTAATTGTCGAGTACGATGTATAGTTATGGTGACGAGTACCTATACATTCGTGTCTAGTATGATCATGAGTCTTTACATAACGAATATTTGGATTTTTCTATATCTTCCATGTTTGAATGATGATTTTTATTAAAATTGTGAAAGTATATGAGATGATTGAACCCTTTGGGGTATTGGCTCAAGTGGTAAAATGAACTACAAGTAAGAAATGAAAGAAAGAGAAAGAAGTATTAAATAATTCCCTTGCTGAGATATTTTGTTAAATTGTTGGTATCTCCCTTGCCGTAAATTTTATTGCTTAATTATCATACCCTTGTCGGGGTTTAATTGTTTAATTGTGTTCCCTTGCCGGTATTTCTATAACCATTTTGTTTATTCCCTTGCCCTTGTTTGAAATTGTTGTTTGGGTGAGGAAAAGTGTAAAAGCACGAAGGGTGATGCCGTGCACTTATTGCCGTTTGTTATGATTTCTTATTGTTATCAGTTCAGGTGCATTAATTGTCTTATTCTACTATTACTGTGATTCTTTACGTGATATTTTCCTTTACTGTGTTACTTGTTATTATTGAATTTATGCCATAATTGGTACATGTTTATGTGAATTAATTGCTAGTTGTCACTATTTGTTTTCCTCATTGAATCATAATTTTTGTGTACTTGTTGTCTTTTGAATTCGTATTAACGGTTGTGTTTGTTAGAGTAAATTATATTTGGAAGAACTGTTGACTTAATTAAATGGGAGCGGGTGGTACGCCTACCATAAGATATTGATGAAATGGGAGTGGGTGGTATGCCTACCACAAGATATTGATGAAATGGGAGCGAGTGGTACGCCTACCATACATGATATATTGAAATGGAAGCGAGTGGTACACCTACCACACATGATATATTGAAATGGGAACGAGTGGTACTGTGATGACCCGACCCGTCGTCTCAGGTATTATCGCCCCGTTTTCCCCATTTTCAGCTTCCTTATGCCTCATTATCCGTATCTTGTGTTATCAGGTTGATTTGCAATGGTTTTGATAAGAAATGAGGTACTTAGTCTCTTTTAAGAAGGCTTAGGTTGCAAGAAGTCAACCGGATTTTGACTTATGAGTTAGAGGGCTCGAATGTAAATTCTGATAGTCCGGTTAGCTTCGGGAGGTAATTTGTGACTTGGGAGTGCGATCGGAATTGAATTTGGAGGTCCGAAGTAGAATTAGGCTTGAATTGGCGAAGTTGGAATTTTAGCAAATTCTGGTTGATAGGTGAGATTTTGATCCGAGGGTCGGAATGGAATTCCGAGAGTTGATGTAGCTTCGTTGGGTGATTTTGGATATGTGTGCAAATTTTCAGGTCATTCGGACATCGTTTGGTCGGGTTTTAGATCGAAAGTGCATTTCGGAAGTTCTTGAAGAACTTAGGCTTTGATTTGGTGAAATTTGATGATCTTGATGTTAACGATAGTGATTTGATGATTCGAGCAAGTTTGAATAAGGTAATGGATCATGTCTTTGCTTTTAGTTGAGGTCCCGGGGGCCTCAGGGTGAGATCGGGTGGTTAAACGGAGAGTTTGGAGTTGTTGCATGATTTTTGGGTTGCAGGTTCTGTTGTTTCCGCATATGCAGAAAAGGGGCCGTATAGGCGGTTCCGCGGATGCGGCGTTTGGGTCGCAGGTGCAGTCTGGGAGGCCTTGGCGTGGACCGCAGGTGCGGAAGGAAATCTGCATAAGCGGTGACCGCATGAGTGGTTTTGGACCGCAGAAGCGGTTCCTGATGAGTTAAGTTAGACCGCAAAAGCGGTCGTTTGATCGCAAAAGCGAGAGACGCAGGTGCGGTAATTCGACCGCAGAAGCGAAAATCGTTGTTGGCAGGAGGGTTTTACATTATATTTCTTCCGCGAGGGTTATGCATTTTCTTCCTCCTTTTTTGAACGTCTTTGGGAGCTTTTGACGAGGTCTTCAGAGGTATTCAAGAGGAATCGACTTGAGGTAAGAATCTTGGTCTTAAAACATGATTATGTCATGAAATTGGTCTAGAAATTCATGGAAAGTAAGCCTAAGGTTGATGAATTGGGGCTTGAGTTTTTGATATTCCAAATTGGGATTTTGGTCGGTCATTTGAGCTCGGATTTGGGAGTTCTTGGTATATATGGACTCGTGGCGAGACGAGGAATCCGGTAATGTGAGTTTTGCAATTTTTCGAGAAGCGGGCACGGGGCTCAGGTTTTGTTAGCTTCGAGATTTTTGCTATATTTCAATTGTTTTCGATTGGGTATTGTTACCTTGGCATATTGTAATGTGTTCGCTCTGATTTTGGTTAGATTTGACACGCGTGGAGGCTAATTTGAGGGGCAAGAGCATCGCGAGCAAGGAATTTCACCGGTTCGAGGTGAGTAATACTTATAAATGATATCCTGAGGGTTCGAAACCCCAGATTTGCACATCATAGTGCTATATAGAGGTGACTTGCACGCCAGATATGAGCGTGGGGTAGAGAACCATTGGGGATTGTGACTTTGTCCGTCCCGGTTGTTGATTTTATTACGTATTTGTCTAAAACTACTTGCTATCATCATAATTTGGGCTGATTTCCATGTTTGGGCTTCGTGCCAACTATGTGAATCCTTCGGGGATTGAGATTACTATTTTTATATATCTTGCATATCATTTGGTTTCAGTCCAAGATTTTAAATACTGTTTTGTAAACTCAGCCGTATTTCTAAGTTTTGAAAACTCAAATGATATTTTAAATGTTATTTCGGGCTGAGAACTACTGTTTTATAAATGCCCAAGGGGCTTATGATGTTTTCTGGACTGATTATGGGTGGCTCAAGCTGCACGCCGCAGCAGTGACTTGAAACATTGGTAACAATGAAACTGTGTGGGACATTATGGGTGGCTCGGGCTGCGCGCTGCAGCAGTGTTACATTGATATTGAGGCTGAGTGCCTGGATGATTATACTGATATTGATATGAGGCTGAGAGCCTAGATTTGATGCCACGAGATGGCTTGTTATTGCGCTTGGGCTGTAGGAGCCCCTCCGGAGTCCGTACACACCCCCAGTGAGCGCCGTCGACGATAAATAAATATAGGTGGCTCGGGCTGCGCGCCGCAGTTGGTACTGGAATGTACCATCATATGCATTGCATTGCATTCATACATTTGTTCATTATTTGTTGTCTGTGATATTCCTGGAGATATTTATCTGCTTTTACTGGTGCTATCTGATCATTGAGTGTTGGGGCCTGAGTGGCTGACCAGGAACGAGGATATCGCCCGAGGGGCGGATTTCTGTGCATAGTGTCACAAATTATTTTGAAAGTATTTTTGGCATCTGTCGAAAAGATCATTTTCAAAAGAGGTTTTAAGTGAGCCCAGATATTTTCCAAAGGATTTTACGGTTTTACTGTTTTTAAAAAGGGGTTGTACTGTTCTATATAGCATGATGGAGTGCCTTACGTGATTTCTTGCTTTCAGCTATTATTTACTTTTATTACTCATTGAGTTGGAGTACTCACTTTACTCTCTACACCTCGCGTGCAGATTCAGGTACTTGACCACCTGGTAGTGGGTTTTGATCTGACTGAAGATTTGTTATCATAAGCTGAACCAGGTGACCGCTAGCGTCCGAGGCACCAGATCTTCTCCCTTATTTTATGTTATTCATGTTACTTTCAGACTTTGTTCCTATTTCTGGACTTGTAGTACTTTATTGAACTCTGTAGTAGCTCATGACTAGTGACACCCCGATGTTGGGCTGTGACGGGATGGTTCCCTGTTGTTATCGTTATTTTTCTGCGCTTTTGATTATGCTAATCATGTTTTAGATTTATAAATGTTAAATAACTATTAAAAGGAAGCGTTGTTTTGTTGGCTGGCATTGTCTTCACGAGAGGCGCCATCACGATTGGGTTTGGGATTTGGGTCGTGACAAGTTGGTATCAGAGCCTAGGTTACTAAGTCTCACGAGTCATGAGCAAATTTAGTAGAGTCTCGCTGATCGGTACGGAGACGTCTGTATTTATCCTCGAGAGGCTGCAGAACCTTTAGGAAAACTTCACTTTCTTGGAATTCTTATCGTGCGTACTTGATTCAGCTCGAGATATAACTCTTGAGATTCCTTCCACGCGTCTATATGCATACGTGAGCACTCAGTAGTATATGTGCCTTGATAGCTTGTGATTCCCCGATCGAGGGGGGCGAGATGTAATCTCTGTGAGTTTGATGTTGGGCCAGTCTGGAGGACTTGAGGCCGGATCTTTGCTTATGGCTTGAGCACCAAGGTGCTGATTTTGTGAGCTGGTGCTATGAACTTATATGTTCAGTATTGTCCCTAATTGTGGGAATGGCGGCTGCATAGCTACGTAATGAGTATTTTGGTACTGTGTAATATTTCTATATGACTTGGTAATGACGAAGAAGTCTGCAGGATAGTAGATGGGCTGTTAAGTGATTCGATTCCCATTGTGGCTTGATATGTAGTCCGAATTATGGGCACGTGAAGAATATTTTCGTATCTCCTAGTTGAGAAGTGAAGTACATTACGTGTGGCGATATGAGTTCAGACTCAGGAAGACTAAATGGCTGTGTTATGTGTATGATGGTGGAAGGTGTGCTGAAATACTAAACTGAGGCGAAGAAGGTGGGTTATCTCCTACGGAGTTTTCTTAAGGGATATGATTCTTATGTATATTGTTAGAAGATATCATGTGTAATTGAAGGGTACGTGTTGTAATTGGGAAATTTGGGTCACTTTAGAGAGCGGATTCAGCTGATGTGGGGATGAATGCGAGGTTTGTAGAGGATTTCAGTATCCGAGGATCTGTGTTTTCATAAACTAGTAGATGATTTGAGTTTAAACTCACTATAATATTATGGCATCATTAGAGTAGGAGTGTTATGGGTTATTAAATGTGCCCTGATAGATGGCTTTGAGCCAAGTTGGGGAGGTTGATGTTGATCAGCTGATTGCACGGTTATGTGCTATAATGGTTCCTTTTCGAGGTATGCTGGCGGATCAGTTCAGGTTGCAGAAATTGAGCCGACGATGGCACGAGTAAAGCAAAATTTTGACAAAGGTTACATGGTGCTTCGTAGGTGTGAGAAAATAATAGTATGTCTTGAGTTGTTGTTGATAAAGAATGCTTAGGGTGAAGAGAAGGGAGTTGTTTGGTTGTACCGGAATGAGATCATGTCGTGCTGGGTCAGATTTCTAAGGAGGCACAGGTGGTTATGTCTGTTTGATCAGGTAAATTGTGGTTGAATAAGAGTGAATGACTTGCGAGAATGGTTCTAATGGGTTCAAGAGTCTGCGTGCGTCAATTGAGAGTTCTAAAGTTGCATATGGGGTCAGGAACTGAGATTCATTAGAAGATGTCAAGACTTGTGGTATTCTATGTTAATTATGGTAATCTATGTATCCGCATCAAGAAAGTAAATGAAACAGAGTTAGATTCACAGAGAGTTCTGCTGGGTAAGGTATTCTGGGATGTGGTGTTTCGGGAAACATTTGAGAGAGCAGTCAGTGGGTTGTGGCTCCTATCAGTGTGGTCTTATGCTTGGGTCTCGTGCGGTAAGCCTGGATTGAGGTATTGAGGTACTATGGCAAGGGGAATATAAAGTTGGAGACGAATCAGAAGAAATTTAGATAAATGGAGTAGCTTGATAACGGGCCGGATCGGCATGGTAAGGGTATGCTTAATTCTTGCTATGTATTCGAGGTAATGGGTTAGCACATGTAATTTTGCGGCTATGCTCTTGGGTTTTGACGACTTGCTTAGCGTGATTTGGTTAGAAGGATTCAGTCATGGCAGTTTAGTTTGTGCAAATGAAATTGGGAAAGTTCTTGTTGATTGCTACCGTGGTTTGAAGATGAGTATATTTCCTATGGGTATGCGAAGCATGAGGTGTGTAATGATTTTTCTTCTAAGTGGGATCAATGAAAGTTCTTGACTAGTTGGGTGTGTCGATGTCTGCGGCGCGGAAGGGAGATAAAAGTCCTCATGTTATCCTAGTGTGGTATGGTATATGCGATATGTTGTAGAGGATCGGGATTTGTGTGTGTAAGGCTCGGTTCAGTTCGGAATGGAAAGTCATTAAATTCTTAAGCAGCATGGGTAGCTGCAGGTGATTTAAAAATCGATCATCAGATGATTAGGGTGAGTGATCCTCATATGACAAAGGAAATGGTGTTGCTAATCATAGTGATTTGACGAGGGTATATGTTTTAGAAAAATGGCAATGTGATTAAGTTGATGGCACTTCGGTAGTGTTGCGGCATTTTCTTGATGGATCGTTGTTGATATCTGAGTTGTTTGGTGGCACAGGGGGAATTTTAGAATATCTTTTGTGGATTTATTGGGTACTCGAGGTGTAATATGTATTTATACTGCAGAATTTGGGATCAGGTATAGTAATTTGTGTGCTATGTGGAGCTGGAGACTGGGAGTTCTCATGTCCAGGCTGTGTAGTGGTTGTGGATAGTGTGTATTGGTACCGTTAGCGGCTATTGGGGGTTTGGAAGCCTGAGTGGATCTTTCTTTGCTTGGTATATTAGATTCTGGATATGATATTAGGGTGTAGACTGGTTGTCTCAATGTTGGGTTATTCTAGACTATTGTGCTATGGGGTATGTTGGAAAAGGCCACAGGTTGCGTGGCGAGGTGCATCGGACTATGTTCTAGCTGGATGGTTGTGTTCCAAAGACCAGCGGACGGTTGGGAAGGATTGTTTTCCTTAATTGGGCCTTTGTGGCGGATGTCAGTGTAGAGGTTTCTACCATTGATTCGGTTCCGGTATTGAGGGACTTTTTGGATGTGTTCCTTGCGGCCGGGCGAGACTGTGGATTTCAATATTTATTTGGTGCCGGCCACCGTATCGTACGGCTCCAGCAGGAGTTATAGTAATGGAAGAAGCAGCTTCAGGCTTCTTGGTAATGAGTTTGTTGGTAAGCTGATTGGATACGTGTTTAGCTTGAGTTGGCTTGGTATGTCTTGCTTCCTGGTTTCTGAGGAAAGTCCGTATTGGGTGTTGCTCGGCGAATAGCGCATAGGTTTTTTCCTTTCAGGATATAATGGTGTATATTACTTGCTTCACCATGGGTGTGATGGATTGTTTGGTTTTAGACATCAATCTGTGTGTGGCAGTCTATTTTGAGCATGGTGACTTGAGGTGCTTCATGTGTAACAGTGTTCGAATAGGATCGCGCATTGTGGCGAGGCCATGTGAAGTTATGACCTTTTGAGGAGAATTCAGGTACTCTATTTCTATGATGTGAGACGTTGTCTCATCCTTGTGTTGTGATGGTACTGAAGAGTCTGAGTTACAGCTCTTTTGTTTGAATCATTTGTCATGATTTGAGTTTGTTCAGACCGCCTATCATTGGTGCGTGGATTATGCAAGTTGTGGCTTAGGCTTGTGATGAGGTGTCATATCACCAGAGTGGTGCATTGAATTCAAGGTGATCGTTGGAGTCATTAATGAATGCGAACAGATGTGATTTCAGCTGATTAGAGAGTTTATATCGAGGTTTGGCCCGTAAATATGTTGTGGCATTAGTCAACAGGGAAGTGGCTTTATGTATGGGTGACCTGAGGAATGGTTACGGTTTATCGCGTATTCTACTTATCGTTAGCAGTATATGAAAGTGTTGGAATAAGACTTTAGCCAATAAGAGGCTTTCTATCGATGTCTGGTTATTGTGGGCAGCTGCTGGGAATAGTGATTATCGTTTCGAGTGCCTGGATTATGTGGTATATCGTATGATTTCATTGAGGTTACAAGTATGGGTTATTACAGCTGGTTCGGGACTATTCAAAGTATAGGTGTAAGGTTTTGATCGTATTGATGGTTTTAGAAGTAAAAAGGGTAGTTCTGTGAATTATGGGCTAGACTGGATTGGGTAATTTCAGCTATGTTGTGTTGTCGGACCTATAAGAGATGGGTTACGTGGGATCATCCCGGGTATATGCTTGGTAAGGTCATTCAGCTACTGATTGGCTTCTAGTACAACTCTGGATACGCTCGAGGACGAGCGTTTGCTTAAGTTGGGGAGGATGTGACGACCCGACCCGTCGTCTCAGGTATTACGTCCCCGTTTTCCCCATTTTTAGCTTCCTTATGCCTCATTATCCGTATCTTGTGTAATCAGGTTGATTTGCAATAGTTTTGATAAGAAATGAGGCAATTAGTCTCTTTTAAGAAGGCTTAGGTTGGAAGAAGTCAACTGGATATTGACTTATGAGTTAGAGGGCTCGGATGTGAATTCTGATAGTTCGGTTAGCTCCGGGATTTGTGACTTGGGAGTGCGATCGGAATTGAATTTGGAGGTCCGGAGTAGAATTAGGCTTGAATTTGAGAAGTTGAAATTTTGACAAATTCTGGTTGATAGGTGAGATTTTGATCCGAGTGTCGAAATGGAATTCCGAGAGTTGATGTAGCTTCGTTGGGTGATTTTGGATATGTGTGCAAATTTTCAAGTCATTCGAACATCGTTTGGTCGGGTTTTTGATTGAAAGTCCATTTCGGAAGTTCTTGAAGAACTTAGGCTTTGATTTGGTGAAATTTGATGATCTTGATGTTAACGATAGTGATTTGATGATTCGAGCAAGTTTGAATAAGGTAATGGATCATGTCTGTGCTTTTGGTTGAGGTCCCGGGGGCCTCGGGGTGAGATCGGGTGGTTAAACGGAGAGTTTGGAGTTGTTGCATGATTTTTGGGTTGCAGGTTCTGTTGTTTCGGCATATGCAGAAAAGGGGCCGTATAGGCGGTTCCGCGGATGCGGCGTTTGGGTCGCAGGTGCAGTCTGGGAGGCCTTGGCGTGGACCGCAGGTGCGGAAGGAAATCTGCATAAGCGGTGACCGCATGAGTGGTTTTGGACCGCAAAAGCGGTTCCTGATGAGTTAAGTTAGACCGCAAAAGCGGTCGTTTGATCGCAAAAGCGAGAGACGCAGGAGCGGTAATCCGACCGCAGAAGCGAAAATCGTTGTTGGCAGGAAGGTTTTATATTATATTTCATCCGCGAGGGTTATGCATTTTTTTCCTCCATTTTTGAACGTCCTTGGGAGCTTTTGGACGGGAATTTCAGAGGGATTCAAGAGGAATCGACTTGAGGTAAGAATCTTGGTCTTAAAACATGATTATGTTATGAAATTGGTCTAGAAATTCATGGAAATTAAGCCCAAGGTTGATGAATTAGGGCTTGAGTTTTTTATATTCCAAATTGGGATTTTGGTAGGTCATTTGAGCTTGGATTTGGGAGTTCTTGGTATGTATGGACTCGTGGCGAGACGAGGAATCCGGTAATGTGAGTTTTGTAATTTTTCGAGAAACGGGCCCTGGGCTCGAGTTTTGTTAGTTTCGGGATTTTTGCTATATTTCGATTGTTTTCGATTAAGTATTGTTCCCTTGGCATATTGTAATATGTTCGCTCTGATTTTGGTTAGATTCGACGCGCGTGGAGGCTAATTTGAGGGGCAAGAGCATCGCGAGCGAGGAATTTCACCGGTTCGAGGTGAGTAACACTTGTAAATGATATCCTGAGGCTTCGAACCCCGGATTTGCACATCATAGTGCTGTATTGAGGTGACTTGCACGCCAGATATGAGCGGGGGGTAGAGCACCATTGGGGATTGTGACTTGGTCCGTCCCGGTTGTTAATTTTACTGCGCATTTGACTGATACTACTTGTTATCATCATAATTTGGGCTGATTGCCATGTTTGGGCTTCGTGCCAACTATGTGAATCCTTCGGGGATTGAGATTACTGTTTTTCTATATCTTGCATATATTTGGTTTCAGTCCAATATTTTAAATACTGTTTTGTAAACTCAGTCATATTTCTAAGTTTTGAAAACTCAAATGATATTTTAAATGTTATTTCGGGCTGAGAACTACTGTTTTATAAATGCCCAAGGGGCTTATGATATTTTCTGGACTGATTATCGGTGGCTCGGGCTGCACGCCGTAGCAGTGACTTGAAACATTGGTAACAATGACACTGTGTGATGTGACTTGAGACATTATGGGTGGCTCGGGTTGCGCACTGCAGCGGTGTTACATTGATATTAAGGCTGAGTGCCTGGATGATTATACTGATATTGATATGAGGCTGACAGCCTAGATTTGATGCCACGAGATGGCTTGTTATTGCGCTTGGGCTGTAGGAGCCCCTCCGGAGTCTGTACACACCCCCAGTGAGCGCCGTCGACGATAAATAAATATAGGTGGCTCGGGCTGCGCGCCGCAGTAGGTACTGGAATGTACCATCATATGCATTGCATTGCATTCATGCATTTGTTCATTAATTGTTGTCTATGATATTCCTGGAGATATATATCTGCTTTTGCTGGTGCTATCTGATCATTGAGTGTTGGGGCCCGAGTGGCTGACCAGGAACGAGGATATTTCCTGAGGGCGGATTTCTGTGCATAGTGTCACAAATTGTTTTGAAAGTATTTTTGGCATCTGTCGAAACGATCATTTTCAAAAGAGGTTTTAACTGAGCCCAGATGTTTTCCAAAGGATTTCACGGTTTTACTGTTTTCAAAAAGGGGTTGTACTGTTCTATATAGCATGACGGAGTGCCTTACGTGATTTCTTGCTTTCAACTTTTATTTACTTTTATTACTCATTGAGATGGAGTACTCACTTTACTTCCTGTACATCGCGTGCAGATGCAGGTACTTGACCACCCGGTAGCGGGTTTTGAGCTGATTGAAGATTTGTTATCATAAGCTGAGCCAGGTGGCCGCTAGCATCCGCGGCACCATATCTTCTCCCTTATTTTATGTTATTCATGTTACTTTCAGACTTTGTTCCTATTTCTGGACTTGTAGTACTTTAGTGAACTCTGTAGTAGCTCATGACTAGTGACACCCCGATGTCGGGCTGTGACAGGATGGTTCCCTGTTGTTATCATTTTTTTTGCGCTTTTGATTATGCTAATCATGTTTTAGATTTATAAAAGTTAAATAACTATTAAAAGGAAGCGTTTGTTTTGTTATCTGGCCTTGTCTTCATGAGAGGCGCCATCACGATTGGGTTTGGGATTTGGGTCGTGACAAGTTGGTAGCAGAGCCTAGGTTACTAGGTCTCACGAGTCATGAACAGATTTAGTAGAGTCTCGTGGATCGGTACGGAGACGTCTGTATTTATCCTCGAGAGGCTGCAGAACCTTTAGGAAAACTTCACTTTCTTGGAATTCTTATCGTGCGTACTTGATTCAGCTCGAGATATAACTCTTGAGATTCCTTCCACGCGTCTATATGCGCACGTGAGCTCTCAGTAGTATATGTGCCTTGATGGCTTGTGATTCCCCGATCGAGGGGGGCGAGATGTAATCTCTATGAGTTTGATGTTCGGCCAGTCTGGAGGACTTGAGGCCGGATCTTTGCTTATGGCTTGAGCACCAAGGTGCTAATTTTGTGAACTGGTGCTATGAACTTATATGTTCAGTATTGTCCGTAATTGTGGGAATGGCGGCTGCATAGCTACGTAATGAGTATGTTGGTACTGTGTAATGTTTCTATATGACTTGGTAATGACGAAGAAGTCTGCAGGAT
>MU686464.1:0-17898 GCA_026770625.1 Nicotiana glauca
GCCTTCGAAAGTATCAAAACCTACTTGATGAAGCCTCCAGTTTTAGCAGCTCCTATACCTGGGAAGCCATTGATATTTTACGTTGCGGCACAAGAAAGGTCTGTTGGAGCATTATTATCCCAAGAAAATAGTGAAGGGAAAGAAAATTTTCTTTACTACTTGAGCAGGATGATGCCACCTAACGAGTTGAACTATTCGCCAATTGAAAAGTTGTGTTTGGTGCTAGTCTTCTCAATTAAAAAGTTGAAGCACTACTTTCAAGCTCATGTTGTCCGTCTTGTTTCTAAAGCAAATCCCATCTAGTTCGTGATGTCAAAACCTGTTCTTAGTGATCGACTAGAGAGATGGTACCTCCAATTTCAACAATTCAAGATTTTGTACATCCCTCAAAAGGCTATAAAGGGACAAGCATTGGCAGACTTCTTGGCAGATCATCCGATACCTGATGACTGGGAGCTAACCGATGAACTACCTGATAAGGATGCAATGGTCATTGAAGTTCAACCTCCATGGAAGATGTACTTTGATGGTGCTGCGCATCATGGGGGAGCCGGGGCTGGCGTTGTATTTGTCACTCCCCAAAGAGAAGTCTTGCCCTACTCCTTCACCTTGACAAAACTCTGTTCCAACAATGTTGTTGAGTATCAAGCCTTAATACTTGGGCTTGAAATGGCCGTTGATATAAAGCAATTGCAATTGCAAGTCTTCGGTGACTCCCAGTTAGTGGTCAATCAGCTTTTGGGTAGTTACGAGGTTAAGAAGCCTGAACTACGCCCATATCATGATTACGCTAAAAAGGTGATGGGATGGCTCGGTTATGTGACTATTCAGCATGCGCCAAGGAAAGAAAATAAGAAGGCTGATACTTTAGCTGCTCTAGCTTCATCATTAGCCCTGCCTGACCAAGCGCAAGTTACCGTCTGCCAAAAATGGGTAGTACCACCTCCAAATGAGGTTGAAGGTAAAGAAAATGAACTCAAGCATCTTGTTGCTATTTCTGAAGTTGAGAAAGAAGAATGGCGACAACCCATCATCGACTACTTATGCTACGGGATACTTCCAGAAAATCCGAGGAGAAGGACTAAAATCCGTCGTCGTGCACATCGCTTCCTTTACTACAAAGATACCCTATACAAAAGATCATTCGAGGGAGTACTCTTGCAATGCTTAGGGGAAGATGAAGCACTCCAAGCTTTGCAAGAAGCATATTCTGGGGTATGTGGGTCACACCAGTCTGGACCAAAGCTGTACTTCCATATAAAAAGGATGGGATATTATTGGCCAACGATGGTAAAAGATTGCTTGGACTACGNCCTGTTGCATCCTGGCCAATTGACGCTTAGGGATTGGATGTTGTTGGACCGCTGCCAAAGTCCTTTTGGCGGGCACCTATACATCTTGGCTGCAACTGACTACTTTTCAAAATGGGCTGAAGCTGTTGCTCTTAAGGAAGTAAAGAAGGAAAATGCTGCAAGTTTCATCCGAGTAAAAATTATTTATCGCTTTGGCATTCCTCATTACATAACAACGGATAATGGAAAGCCATTCGATAATAGGTTGATGAACAAGATTTGTGATCTCTTTGGCTTCAAGCAACGTAACTCTTCGATGTACAATGCTGCCGCCAATGGTCTAGCTGGGGCATTCAACAAGACTCTATGCAACTTGTTAAAGAAAGTTATCTCTAAATCCAAATGAGATTGGAATGACCGTATGGAAAAAGCTCTATGGGCATATAGGACGACTCACCGCACGCCAACACAAGCGACTCCTTATTCACTCGTTTATGGAGTCGAAGTCGTCTTGCCACTTGAGCGTCAAATACCTTCGTTACGACTGGCTACTCAAGAAAGGATCATTGATGAAGAAAATGCTCGACTTAGATTAGCAGAGTTGGAAGCTCTTGATGAAAAGAGATTGGAAGCTCAACAGAGTCTTGAATGTTATCAAGCTCGATTGTCTCTCGCCTTCAATAAAAGAGTTCGTCCGAGATCCTTTCAAGTAGGAGATCAAGTCCTTTCCGTACGAAGACCCATAATTACTTCCTATAAACCTGTAGGGAAGTTCACTTCAAAATAGGATGGGCCATATGTCGTACAAGAAGCTTATTCAAGTGGGGCTTACAAGCTGGTTGATGCAGATGGTATGAGAATCGGCCCTATCAACGGCAAGTTTTTGAAGAAGTATTATCCATGAAGTTGCAAGTCAAAATGCTCCTCAACGTACGAGCCTAAACTGCAAGTCATGACGCTCCTTAACGCACGAGCCTAAACTGCATGTTACTACACTCCTAGCCCGCATGAGTCTAAACTGTGTACGGCCCCCCTTATATATATATATATAAAAAAAAAGAGTCCGCTAGGTTGAAAATCTCGAAAGAGGCGGCCTAGGGAAAAGTTAGGACATAAAAAATAAAAAATAAAAAATAGAGTTCGCTAGGTTGAAAACTTCGAAAGAGGCAGCCTGGGCAAAAATTAGGACGTAAAAAAAAAGTTTGCTAGGTTGAAAACTTCGAAAGAGGCGGCCCGGGCAAAAGTTAGGACATATAAAAAAAAAATTACCCATTCTGAACTATGATATGACTTGATCCTCTTCACCGGGGTACGTAGGCAGCTTAGAGTTTCATTCCAAGTTCAGTCGCATAAGTTCAAAAGATACATATTGCCCCAATTGTTGTCCGAGTGAAGTATGGAGGAATGTAAAGTCAAGCTGAAGCGCCATTCTCTTGTTAAACTTTGATCTCATTTGATTTAAAGGGGGCAACCCTCCATGGTAAAGTGATATCTTCAATGGACCGATTTTAGGAGGATGTCAAGTATTTGCATTGAAGTCCAGGGATTCTTTGTGCCTTCAGGTTCGCCAAACCTTCAAGTTTGTTGGTCTCCAAGTCCGCCCTATGCCTTAAAAAGGAAAAAGGGGATGTCTATGTCGGAATTCTTTTAACGGTTTTCGTTGCGAACTTTTAAAGGTGTTCGTCTCGAACTTTTAAAGGCATACGAGTTTTTAACGATTTTCGTTGCGAACTTTTAAAAGTGTTCGTCTCGAACTTTTAAAGGCATCCTAGTTTTTAACAATGTTCGTTGTGAACTTTTAAAGGTGTTCATTTCAAACTTTTAAAGGCATCCAAATTTTTAACAGTTTTCGTTGCGAACTTTTAAAGGTGTTCGTCTCGAACTTTTAAAGGCATCCGAGTTTTTAACGGTTTTCGTTGCGAACTTTTAAAGGTGTTCGTCTCGAACTTTTAAAGACATCCGAATTTTTAAAGGTTTTCATTGTGAACTTTTAAAGGTGCTCGTCTCGAACTTTTAAAGGCATCCGTGTTTTAACGGTTTTCATTGTGAACTTTTAAAGATGTTCGTCTCGAAATTTTGAAGGCATCCAAAAGGTGTTCGTCTTGAACTTTTAAAGACATCCGAAAGGTATTCATCTTGAACTTTTAAAGGCATCCGAATTTTTAAAGGTGTTCGTTGCGAACTCTTAAAGGTGTTCGTCTCGAACTTTTAAAGGCAGTCGGATTTTTAAGGTGTTCGTTCTGCACTTTTAAGGCGTATGCTTTGAACTTTTAAAGGTGCTCGTGAATAATTTTAAAGGGTCCCCGCTACCGACTTTTAAGGATTTCTACCACAAGCTTTAAGGATCTTTGCACGGACTTTTATGAGTCTTTGCTGTAAATTTTAAAGGTATTCATTGCGAACTTTTAAAGATCTTCATTGAGAGATTTTAAAGGTCTCCACTACGAGCTTTTAAAGGTCTTCACCGCGAACTTTTAAAGGTTTTGACTACGAGCTTTTAAGGATCTTTGCACGGACTTTTAAAGGTCTTGACCACGAGCTTTTAAGGACCTTCGCACGAACTTGTATGGGCCTTCCCCGCAAATTTTAAGGGTATTCGTCGCGAACTTTTAAAGATCTTCACTGAGAGCTTTTAAAGGTCTCCACCGCGAGCTTTTAAAGGTCTTCACCGCGAACTTTTAAAGATCTTGACCACGAGCTTTTAAGGATCATTGCGCGAATTTTTAAAGGTCTTTACCACGAACTTTTAAAGATCTTCATCGCGAACTTTTAAAGGCCTTCATCTTCGAACTTTTAAATGACTTTGTAGTTTGACGAAGCTCCTACAAAAAGAAAAGACAACAAAAGAAGAAAGGCATAAGAAAAAAAGAAGAAATTACCTTCACGTCAACGCTTCCGAGTCTGCAAAACTAGACTCACATGACTTCGAAATACTGCGATTGATGCCGATTGAATGGAAGATATACGGCTATTTATAGAAGCAGTGAGATGATACTAGAAGTTTAATGGTGATGTGGGACTGGTAATTTGCAAGAGTCCAACAAGGATTTGATATCCTAATTCAACTAGAAGAAAAGGTTACAGCGGTGGAATTTGCTTCCATATGTGCAAATTGAAAAGAGGACAATGTTAGTTCTACTTCTATTGAACTAGGTAAAGAATATCTTAAGAATATAATGAGGACATCTACGTGGATTTAGCCTAATTCCATTATTCAAGTCAAATGCATTGAAAATGGACATTGCTAGAAGCTGCATGGGATGTTTTCCATAACCATATGTATGTACGAAGTTCTTTTACTTCAGGCCTAGTCTTTTAAATTTACACAACAAGCCTTGAAGTAGGGGGCATTTGTAGGCGTATAAATTTTATTGGAATTAAATCCATAAAATAATTTGGACTATATTTTAAATTCAAGATATATTGGGCCAAATAAATACTATGGGCTAATATAATTAAATTAATTATATAAGTCCATATATATATATATATATATATATATATATATATATATATATATATATATATATATATATATGGGGATTAAATAAATAAGTCTTAATCCATTGGGCTAGCCCATTTTATTGGGCTAAAGTGATGAGTCCACTTCATTAAGCCCAAGATGACATCTTCCTAAAGGCCCAGTTTGGTGCCAAGTGTCACATGATGTGGCGCGCCAAGTCAAATGGAAGAGCTAATATGATCATGCCACGTGTCAAAATGACAAGGCATGCCAAGTCACACTAAAATGCCAATGAAATCGCGCCACGTGTGCTAGTGACATGTTCTGGCCAATCAAATGCGGCCAGGTCGCACTTCAATTTGATTGGTCGGAAAGAGTTTGTTCTTATCACAACTCTTCCCTTCCACAAATATAAATAGGGGTCTTCATAACTCAGAAAAGATACCAGAAGTTATAACAAGAAGCAAGAGAGAGCTCGTGGATCAAACACCGCAAATTTCTCTACCAGTTTCAAGCTTCAAGCAATCAAATTCAAGTTCAAGAAATAATGTTCAAGCTCAAGAACGAAGAACGAATCAAGATCAAGTTCAAGCAATCAAGCTCAAGCTCAAGCTCAAGAACAAGATCATCGTTCGTGGAAACAAATATAGATTCAACATCAAGCTTAAAGGCTCTTGAATTTATACTAGAAAAGTAGAATAAGAGGAATCATAGAGATTGTACACTCAAATATTCAAAATCAAATACTACGATTGTTGCGATATTTTCGGTCTTGATTTTATTTTCTCGAACGAAATTTATTGTCTACAACAACAAAAACAAGTTATTTTTTAAAGTACATATTTTGTTTTCGTATAAAAAGAAAATTCACAAAAAAAAGGAAGGGATTTCTTTTAAACTTTGTAGTATTAAATTAGCTAGTAATTTTGTAATTCTTCTATAATGACTTTATTTATATGTTCTTGATTTAAAAATATTTAGCTAGCATTCCTATTTTACACTCTTAAAAAAAAATTAATTAAAGCAAGAGCCAATGAGTTTTTATGTGCCAAAATTCTTCTTTTATCTTTTCTAACTAACTTCACATGCTCATACGCATCATTTACCCCCTTTGCACAATATTCACCCCCACATGATAAAAGCACTCACACTCAAAAAAAGGAGACAGACGAAAAAGGGGAAAAAGGGAAAAACTCACCATCTCCCTCTAATCCCTATTGGGGTACGATAAATACCTCCATCAAAATTTTATTATATTGGGGGGGGGGGGGAGGTTTTGATGGAGAAGGACTATGTGAGGTATAGTTTATCTCCACAGGGTCATGTTAAATTACCGTTTACACTAGAGTATGATAAATTGATATCATTGTTATGCAACAAAATGGATGTGAGGAAACGTTCAATGGTACTTAAAGTAACCGGAAGATATCATTATTCCGTCACTCCGCAAGGGGCTGGTTTTTACTCGGAGTTAAACATCTACGATGATGAAACTTTGAGGGATTTTTTGAGGACTCCGAATGAATTTCGGGAATATCTTGTAATAAATATGTTGGATATGTACGTCAAGGTCGAAGACGTTCCAAACAATGAGGTCACTGGAAAAGTTCCGGATAACCCCCAATCATCGGCTGGCTATTCTGGAGGAGTTTTTGCCGGACATTTTCCGGATGAAAGAGTTTTCCTTGATTTAAACTTATCCCCGCCTGCAGTGCATGATTCACAAGAGGAGTGGTAAGCTTCAATTTTCTTTTGTGTTACGATGTACATTTTTATTGTATTCAATTTATATTAACGCTCATATATTTAACAGGGGGTACAAGCCGGATATAAATTTTACAAATTATGAACCCGAGCATATGTACTCACTCAATTATGAAAACAAGCAAGTTGAAGCAAATATACTCACTCAATTGCCCGAAGACAACGTATTAAATCGGGATCTAGCAGATGCACATAGTGCGGAAGAGAATAATGATTACGACAACAATGCTGATGAATCTGGAGACGAGACACCCTTTGATCGTGAGGATGGTGATGAGGAGGATGAGAAGGAAGAACCTGATTTGATGAGAGAGTATGCTCTACCCCCCTAGACGAAGAGTGTATGAGTCCCAAATGCCGTTTCATTCAAGGGAGGTTCCTTACCTTGATAACTTTCCAAACATGCCGGATGTGGAAGCTCTCACAAGGGATTTTGATGAAATTCGGACAACAATATGGGATGAGTCTAAACCAACGGTGCTGGAAAAGGGTATGCTTTTTCCTAATAAAGCGCGCCTAAGCAGGGCTTGTAAAATGCACAACATAAAAGAGTGTCGTGAGATGACGGTATGGGAGTCAAGTCCGGTTGTATACAAAGTTGTTTGTCACAGGTGGTTTTGGCCATGTCATTGGATGTTGCGTGCGATGAAGAAGAAGTCAGGTCTGTGGAAAGTGGGTAAATACATTCCCACCCACACATGCGAAATTGACACATTCAACGGGAATCATTTCAACTTGGATATTGACTTGATTTCTCTTGTTCGCATTCCACACATCGAAGCGTCCATAAGGTATAAAATCAAAGAGTGCAATACAGCAGTCCACCAGGAATATGGCCATACAATTACTAAAAGAAAGTCATATCTCGGGCGCAAAAGAGCGTTTGAAATAGTGTATGGTAACTGGGATAAGTCATTTGCAGATCTCCCTAGGTACAAGGCTACACTGCAACATTTTAACCCCGGGACGGTTGTTGAATGGAAGCTTGAGCATATTCCAGGTAAGCCAGAATATATATTCAATTACGTGTTCTGGGTATTTAAACCAGTAATTGATGGTTTTTCACATTGTCGGCCCGTAATATCCATAGACAACACTCATATCTATGGAAAGTACGATATCAAGCTGTTGATATCCGTGGCAGTAGATGCTAATGGACAGATATTTCCTCTAGCTTTTGCTATCTGTGCCAATGAAAGCCAAGAGACGTGGACGCTGTTTTTGAACCACTTGAAAGAGCACGTTGTTAAACAGCATTCCGGTATTTGTCTAATATCCGATCGGCACAGTGGTATCTTAAGTTCTGTGAAGCATTTGCCTGCATGGCAAGAACCTTATGCCTACCATCGTTACTATGTTAGGCACTTTAAAGCCAATTTCCAGAAGGCATATCCCAACAAGGATCTCTATGATTTGATATGGATGGCAACAACAGACCACCAACATCATAAATTTCGGCTGCAAATGGAATATATCAGGCAAGAAGACGAGGCAGCCTATCGTTGGTTAATGCGACATGACCTTGAAAAGTGGACGTTGCATGCGGATGGTGGCAGACGATGGGGAACTCTGACTACAAATGTGTCAGAGTCTTTCAACAGTTTATTGAAGTCTGCAAGAGTATTGCCTGTCACAGCCATGGCGCGGATGTCGTTCAAGTAGATGGCGGAGAGGTATGTTGAAATGTCTGCAGCTACAACGTCATTGATGGAAATGGGGGTTAAATTTGTGCCAGTGCCTATGAAGAGATTTGAGAAATGCAGGCGGCGAGCGCATTAGCATTCATTTTTGCAGTATGATAATGAAAGAAATATTTTTGAAGTTCGCACCGCTATCCATGAAAATCGAGGTAATAATGTACATACTGTAAATAAATCTAGAAGGTTATGCTCTTATGGGAAATGGTCCATCTACCACATGCCTTGCTCACCTGCCATCAAGTGCTTTCAACAAGTTGGTTTGGGTGCAACCAACTATGTTGATCAACAATATAGTGTTTCCAAGTACCTAAACACATATAGTGGTCAGCTGCAGCCAGTGGGTGCTGAGCATTATTGGCCTCTGGAACCATTTAAAATGGTGTGTAACAAGTCCTATTTGCAAAAAATACAGGTGCAGAAGAAAATGCGTATACGGAACCAAATGGATATTAGTGATACCGTATATGTGCGCAAATGTGGTATATGTTCGCAAACAGGACACGACCGTAGAAAATGTCCTTGGGTGGCAACAGTAATCAAGCTCGGGGTAGGTGTTCTTCTAGTGTACCTAACTACCCATGAGTTGATGTTGTAATAATTAGTTGTTATGTCTATGTTGCAAGATTTATGAAATAAAATTATGCTTGTTAATTATGATTTGTAAAAGTTATTGTTAATGTATATACAAAAATATTATTTACATATAATGCAAAAAAAAAATGATGAATAATCAGTTTGTCCCGCATCCAGTGTGCCTCAACGCAGCCGCTGGCCTGAGGCACATCGCATCCCGCCTGGGGACGCTATCAGGATCGTCATCATCAAGTCGCCTCCTTATAGCCGGATACACCGCTGCATGATCATCAGTGGTGCTGACAGGATCACTAGAAGGGGCCGTTAGTCCAGTAGAAACCTACATAAGAGTAAAAAACTCATAATAGCAAAGTATATAATAAGTCACAACAATTTGAATTGTCGTACCACTATCTCATCGGGCTCCTGAATGTAATCATCACTCACAACCATGTCAACATCGCATTTAGCCTTAAAAAGGAAATTAACAAAGTTATGGAAAATAAAGACAAATTCTAATTCAATACTATGAAAACAATACCTGTGAACGTAATGATGAACCATAACTCAGCCGACACCCACTGGGTAAATCTCGGGTCAGTCGGTCCTCAGCAACAGTAGACGAGCCTGGAAAGTATGTATCCCAATCTACTCCAAAAAGGTGTGTGCCCGTGATCAATAATTGACCTGACGGGGTCACCTGTGAAGTCCCTAGAGTGAGATCCATCCCAAGGCTGTATGACGGCATGTCCGTCTCATGTAAGCCACCCGGCATATCTACAGCAACATAATCAGCAGGGGCCTCAACATCCCCTTACTGGGGACCACCCGACATATCTGCAGCAACATAATTAGCAGGGGCCTCAATGCTCCCTTACTGGGGACCACCTCCTCTCCGCCCACCGCCACATCGTCCGGCACCCCCGCCTCATCGGGCACCCCCGCCTCATCGGGCACCACCACCTCGTCGGGCACCCCCACCTCGTCGGGCACCACCACCTCGTGCCACACCAGGGCCTCGCTCGTACTGCTCTGGCTCCACATAATCAGGCATGTGTGCCAAGCGCTGATCCTCCCGGGCTCGCTATAGTGTCCTGTCAACCAACTCTACAAATCGATGGCTATAATCCTGCAAGGCATCCGCAGGATCACCGATATAATCCTGCATCTGCAGTCCCATCTGGTAGACTATGTGTAGTCCAATAGCCTGCACAACGTACAAAATATAAACTATGTATATTGCACTAAAATACAGTTATATAATGAATAATAATAGAAAACATACCACGGCCTCGTGTCGCCCGGCGTATGGAACGTACCGATCGCCAGCCAGATGAATATGGTTCCCGATAAAAACTCGGGTGATGTGTCGGTACCAGGACATATACCTCTGAATATCCACCTCCTGGTTCCAAGTAGGTGGGGGCAGAATCATCTGCTCTCAAAGGTCCCAACTCTGGATCTGCCCGTCTAACCATGCCATAAATGCGTCGTCCGCCCGACTACGATTATCCCTCTGATAATGCGTAGGCTCCCATATAGGCCCCCTCAGTATATACTGCGGGCGGCCAAACTCCCGAAGTACCCGCTCCGAGGCATGATGCTCCATAATATTGAGGCATATGAGTGGGGCAGAAGTGCTCCAAATAAATCGGGCGGCCAAGAAATAAGGTGGCAGAGAAGCTATCAAATCCTCGCTGTATGGCGTCCAGATGAACTATCAAATAAGAACATGAAACGTGAGTATGCGCAACACTAAGTTAATCTACACAAGGTAATTTTAGGTACATATTTACATGTGAGCCCTCCAGCAGATCCAACACATCCCTACAGAGGGGGAGATTATGATGAGCATCAAACTCTCGTAAAAGTCTACGGCAGAGAACCCACCTCCTGGCTTGAGGGAGAAAAGGAAGTGCTACAGTAGGAGGTAATTGTGGTCGCGGTGGCTGAAACTACAAGAACCGCTCCCATGACCAAACCTAACATACAAAGTTAACGTAATGTTTAAGATAAAGTCTAAGTTGGTAGAGTTGGAAATGATGAACACTTTATTTGAATATGTTGTCACCTGTAGAAGCGGCATAAAACCACAAACATCTCTCTGAGTACCCATGCTCGCCAGGCACATCTGCCTATACATATAGCCGAGAACAACACCACCCTAACTGTAATAGGGTAACTCATCTAGCAGCTGAAGATGATGCAAAATCTAAGGCTGACGAGGTTCCCCAAAGTGTTCGGGAACAAGACCCCTCCAAATAGAAGAAGCAACAACAACCTCATATACTGGTCGATATGTCCCGCCTCTGTATCGTCGATGATATGGGGGTGGAGTAGCTCCAAGTGCTGTCTAATAGGGGTCAAAGTCAATCAACTAGCACCCCATGATGCAGCCTCTTCCACTGGCCTGAAACCCATCAGCTGCTGCAGCATTTCCAAATAACCATCACACGACATATATCTCATAGAAATAAGCAGTGAGACGGGCATTCCATCAACGGGCAGGCCAAATAAAACCTCAACGTCCTGCAGCGTGATAGTAGCCTCGCCAATGGGCAAGTGAAAAGTATGCGTCTCCGGTCGCCACCGCTCGATCAACGCCGTGATCAACGCCCAGTCAACCTATATCCGGTCGATCTCAATAATCCTATAGAATCCCATGGCCTGGAGGCAATGGACTACACGCTTGTGGAGAACTCTGTCATGCAAAAAATCCCACAGGTCGTCCACTCTCCTAGAACGGAGAGTCTAGGAAAGTAACTCATCATCCCATATATGGGCGGACCTATGATCATCCTGAAGCAGTAATAGCTCTCGAGAGTAAGGGCCGGGATGTATAGGCGCATCCATGTCGTCAACTGTAAATTAAACAACATTAATTGTAAGTTAATTATTTAATTGTACAAAGTATATGCAATAATTAGGTTCTAGGCTCGATATTTGAGGCCCAATAGCACCAAATTATCATGAATATTTATGTGTGTCAAATTCATTTTTTTGATAATTTTGTTTGTCTGTTTTGTTTTATAATTTAAATTCTAAATTTTTAATTATTTAATTGTACAAAGTATATGTAACAATTGGATTCCAGGCTCGGTATTTGAGGCCCAGTAGCACCAAACTATCATGAATATTTATGTGTGTCAAATTCAATTTTTTGATAATTTTATCTTTCTATGTTTGTTTTATAATTTAAATTCTAAATTTTTAATTATTAAATTTTACAAAGTATATGTAACAATTGGGTTCCAGGCTCGGTATTTGAGGCCCAGTAGCACCAAACTATCATGAATATTTATGTGTGTCAAATTCATTTTTTGAGAATTTTGTCTGTCTGTGTTTGTTTTATAATTTGAATTCTAAATTTTTAATTATTTAATTGTACAAAGTATATGTAACAATTGGGTTCTAGGGTCGGTATTTGAGGCCCAGTAGCACCAAATTATCATGAATATTTATGTGTGTCAAATTCAATTTTTTGATAATTTTGTCTGTCTGTGTTTGTTTTATAATTTAAATTCTAAGTTTTTAATTATTTAATTGTACAAAGTATATGTAACAATTGGGTTCCAGGCTCGGTATTTGAGGCCCAGTAGCACCAAACTATCATGAATATTTATGTGTGTCAAATTCAATTTTTGAATAATTTTGTCTGTCTGTGTTTGTTTTATAATTTAAATTCTAAATTTTTAATTATTTAATTGTACAAAGTATATGTAACAATTGGGTTCCAAGCTCGGTATTTGAGGCCCAGTAGCACTAAACTATAATGAATAATCATGTGTGTCAAATTCATTTTTTTGATAATTTTGTCTTTCTGTGTTTGTTTTATAATTTAAATTCTAAATTTTTAATTATTTAATTGTACAAATTATATGTAACAATTGGGTTCCAAGCTCGGTATTGAGACCCAGTAGCACCAAACTTTCATGACTATTTATGTGTGTCAAATTCATTTTTTTGATAATTTTGTCTGTCTGTGTTTTTATAATTTAAATTCTAAATTTTTAATTATTTAATTGTACAAAGTATATGTAACAATTGGGTTCCAGGCTCGGTATTTGTCCCACAAACCGGGGAAGCTTAAGCGGAAATGAAAGAGGAGGGTGAGGGAAGCCACTAAATTGAGGGCTTCGCTCGCTCGCTCTAACGCTCGTTTAGTAGGGCCCAGTAGCACCAAATTATCATGAATATTTATGTGTGTCAAATTCAATTTTTTGATAATTTTGTCTGTTTGTGTTTGTTTTATAATTCAAATTCTAAATTTTTAATTATTTAATTGTACAAAGTATATGTAACAATTGGGTTCCAAGCTCGGTATTTGAGGCCCAGTAGCACCAAACTATCATGAATATTTATGTGTGTCAAATTCAATTTTTTGAATATTTTGTCTGTCTGTATTTATTTTATAATTTAAATTCTAAATTTTTAATTATTTAATTGTACAAAGTATATGTAACAATTGGGTTCCAGGCTCGGTATTTGAGGCCCAGTAGCACCAAATTATCATGAATATTTTTGTGTGTCAAATTCAATTTTTTATAATTTTGTCTGTCTGTGTTTGTTTTATAGTTTAAATTCTAAAACTTTAATTATTTAATTGTACAAAGTATATGTAACAATTGGGTTCCTGGCTCGGTATTTGAGGCCAAGTAGCACCAAACTATCATGAATATTTATGTGTGTCAAATTCAATTTTTTGATAATTTTATCTGTCTGTGTTTGTTTTATAATTTAAATTCTAAATTTTTAATTATTTAATTGTACAAAGTATATGTAACAATTGGGTTCCAGGCTCGGTATTTGAGGTCCAGTAGCACCAAATTATCATGAATATTTACGTGTGTCAAATTCAATTTTTTGATAATTTTGTCTGTTTGTGTTTGTTTTATAATTCAAATTCTAAATTTTTAATTATTTAATTGTACAAAGTATATGTAACAATTAGTTTCCAGGCTCGATATTTGAGGCCCAGTAGCACCAAACTATCATGAATATTTATGTGTGTCAAATTCAATTTTCTGATAACTTTGTGTGTCTGTGTTTATTTTATAATTTAAATTCTAAATTTTTAATTATTTAATTATACAAAGTATATGTAACAATTGGATTCCAGACTCGGTATTTGAGGCCCAGTAGCACCAAATTATCATGAATATTTTTGTGTGTCAAATTCAATTTTTTTATAATTTTGTCTGTCTGTGTTTGTTTTATAGTTTAAATTCTAAAATCTTAATTTTTTAATTGTATAAAGTATATATAACAATTGGGTTCCAGGCTCGGTATTTGAGGACCAGTAGCACCAAACTATCATAAATATTTATGTGTGTCAAATTCAATTTTTTGATAATTTTGTTTGTCTGTGTTTGTTTTATAATTTAAATTCTAAATTTGTACAAAGTATATATTTTGATCTACCATTCTAAGAAATACTTAAACTACAAGGATTCTACGTAAAATACTATACAGTTTACCATGCTAAAAGTTTCTATATTTTGCTACGCTAAAAGTTTCTACATTTTGCTACGCTAATAAATAAACTAAATATAAACAACATATATATTTTAATCACATAACATTAACAAAAATAGCTACAACAATACAAGTTTCGCAAATAAGACTCAAAATGACATGGAAATACTCATATCTAAATACGAATATTAACATAAAAAATTAAATCTCAATTTTACACTAATATCTAAGTCCGGATAAATATAACATACTAGTTTTGCAAATAAAACATAAAAGGACATGGAAACACATTCAATAGGCAGTGATATACATTATTATATAAGTTTGGACATAAAATAAATCGAAATACCTCGATGTTGTGAGCGTATTGCGTGAAAATTTGAAGACGAAGGAGTTAAACCACGAGTCCAGAATGCTCTACCACGAAGTGGGACCTACGTTCAAGACCTTTAGTGTGATGGGAGGGGCCCGCAATTTTCTTTTTTAAAGAATCGAGCAGTGTTGGGGGTGGGGCGACCAAAAGAAGAAGAAGAGTTTTAAAAAATTGGGGAAGAGAAACTGTCAAGGAAGAAGACGACGGGCACTATTATAAAGGGGTATAGCGTATGATTTGTAAACGCTATATATAACGTATAATTTGAAGACGATATATATAGAAGTCAAATCGTCTAACACATATAGCGTATGTCAACAGAACGCTATACCTTAATGACAGACGTTACCATTAAGGTATAGCGTTGTGTTTTCATACGTTATATATAAAAATGTCTTTTTTTAAACACCTATTAAGGTATTTTGAGTCCAAAAAGACAGTATATAGGTTCTGAACTCCCACAAGATCTCCTCTCTTCTCTCACTTTGACAGCAAAAATATAACAACAAACACTTCTGAAAGATAGCTTTGTTTTCCCCAAAATCCCTCTCCAAAATCACGCCAAACCAGCATGTGAATTAGCTGAAAGTAACCCCAAAATAACTCCATCAAACCAGATGCGAAAACATACTTAAATCCACCTAAAATACAACTATAAAATTATAACGACCTGACCGGTCATTTTGAATATTTGCACTTCGCTCGATAGTTTGGGAGCACGAGTAGCTCCGTATGATGTATTAGGAATTGTGTGCAAAATTTGAGTTCATTCCGAGTTGATTTGATATGTTTCGGCGCGAGTTTTTGGAAGTCGAAAGTTTATTAAGTTTGATTTGAGGCGCGTTTTGCCGTTTCAATGTTGTTATGCATGAGTTGAGGCCTTGAGTTGGTCCATGTTATGTTAAAAGACTTATTGGTCTATTCGTACGGGGTCTCAAGGGGCTCGGGTGAGTTTCGGATAGGTTTGTGCTGCGTTGCGCTCAATTTTCTTATATTTCGACGTTGTTTCTTCAATCATAAATGATATCATATTAAATAAATGAGCTTCAATTTTTGTTTAGATTAAACCATTGATCTGTATCATAATTACGGAGCTATAGCAAAAAGAATAATCAAATTTCGACATCATATGAGGAATTCATGGTCATTTTACTAAGAATTGGGTTGCCAGATTTTTTAGATTAATTATGAAATTGCCACTGAATTCATATTTAAAAATCTACACTATTTGCAAATATTGAAACCAACATATATCCTTCATAATAAGGTCAAATGAACTAATTCAAAATCTTAACTTGACTAAAATTTCACAAGGAGTCCATTGGAGTCATCAAAAGCGAGTTTCGGGATCGTTTGACATGAGAAACGAGGTAGAATAGTTGGCAAAAAAATAAAAATAAAATAAGAGTTTGTTTATTTGGTTATATTTTGAGTTGGGGAGTGATAAGTCGGGATTTTACCATGTTTTATACCCCTACTTGCTATTGCTTTGGTTACAAATAACTACAAAATAGTCCTAAAATGCTCACAAGTTGTGCTTGATTGCAGGTTTGAGCGACAAAGCGACAAATACCAAAGATCGGCTCAAAGCGGAGTGAAACCTGCTCAAGTGTCAAAGGCTAAGTGAAATGAGGAAAAGAGGGACTAGTGCGGACCGCGCAAGAGTGAATGCGGCCGCACTAGGAGATTTAGAGACTTTGCATTTTCAAGCTGGAGGCAACGCGGGCGCGGTACTAATCACGTGGTCCGCGGTTAGACTTCGTGGCTGCGCTACCCTTTTACGCTGTCCATGGACATGAGGTTCAGAGACTAGAAAATTTGGGGATTCAAGCCATGCAGCCGCGATTTTTTTTTGTGCGGTCCACGTGAACGAGATTCAGAGAGCTGAGGTTTTAGCAATTTCGAGCAATGCGCTCCGCGCTCCTTTATGTGCGGCCGCGCCAACTTCCACCGCGGCCGCGGTGCACTTTCTCGCGGTCCACGGTCCACAACTTTAGAGAAGCTAAAATCATAAGTCTAAGAGCCAGTGCGGCCGCGGTCCTTTTTGCGTGGTTCGCGCCGACCCCGCAGGGGTATTTTTGTCCAATTTTTCCAGCCTAGTATAAATAGAATATTTTACCATTTTTAGGTTAAGTTTTAGATTCTGAAACGCAGCTGTGCACCTGGGAACGAGATTGTAGCCATTTTTGGCACTTTTTCTATTTATTAACGATATATATTTGTAGATTCTTCTTAGTAATTAATTAATATGTTTAGTTCCTCATCTATTTCTTCTTTAATTATGTGTAGCTAAACCCATTAGCTAGGGTTGTGGCTCAACCCTAGTGTGGGTAATTGATGGATGTTTCCATCTAGGGTTAGATTGATATTGGGTGTTTGTCATTTGGGTTGATTTTATGTTTCAATTTCGAATTTGTGGTTGCACAGATTCAAGCTTAGTGGGTTCAACTCTTCTTGAGAAAGAGAGTCCATGAACCTAAAATTGATCCAACAAGGAATTGGGATGGACCCATGAGAAATGGTAGTCCCAATTAATGGGTTAAATCTCGAGAGAATAATCACCCTACTTGAACCCTAGTTGCTTGGTCTAATTGGCCTACCCAATTGGTCTCGAGAGAGCCAATTGGGCAAAATCATTCTCTCTTAGCCCCAAATATATCAATGTACCCTTAGTAACTTCTACCCATCGATTAGCCACCTAGGTAGTGTCACGACCCTAGTGCCTTTCTCTATATTAAATACAACTTAGCAATATTCTCATAGCATAATTTAGTTTTAATCATTAGTTTTATAAGAGTATTTATAAAAACAAAGAAAACCAAAAATGTTTGAAGTGACATTAGAAGCAGAACCGCATCTCTAGACTAGGCAGACAATACAACTCCACTACTAGCTCCCTGTGGAAATTCGATCCCAAACCACTATTCGGGTAAAAGCTATTGCGATCCGCTCTTCCTACCTTGGTGTAGCATCGAGTCGGCAGCGATCACTTTTTGGCGCCGTTGCCGGGGAGTTTACGGTGTTGACTATCTGTTTAGCTAGTTTTGCGTTTTGCTTCTATTTCCTTCTTGTTTACTAATTTTGTTTGTGTCGATCACTCAGGTACTATGGCTTTAAATGCTATTGATCCTCTTGGCAATGCCATGGAGGGGGAGGAGGTTGAAGATATTGATCAAGATGAGCTTCCATTACCTCAAGCTCCACGTAGAGGCAGAAATGCCAATGCAAATGCTAATCCGAATGAGAATATTCCAGACC
>MU686464.1:23170-53999 GCA_026770625.1 Nicotiana glauca
ATTCTTGAAAAAGAGTATCTTCACAAGGTTTGGCACCCCTCGTGCTATCATTAGTGATGGGGGGTCTCACTTTTGCAACAAGGCTTTCGACTCATTGCTTGCTAAGTATGGAGTAAATCACAAAGTGACCACCCCTATCATCCTTAAGCTAGTGGTCAAGTGGAAGTCTCCAACCGATAAATAAAGAGTATCTTGTCCAAGACGGTAAATGCTAATAAGACCGATTGGTCGAAGAAATTGGATGATGCTCTTTGGGCGTACCGGACGGCTTATAAGACCCCAATTGGTATGTCCTCGTACCGGTTGGTGGTTGGTAAAGCTTGCCATCTTCCGGTTGAATTGGAGCACAAGTCTATGTGGGCCTTGAGGAAGTTGAACTTGGAATGGGATGTTGCGGCGAATCTCCGTGTTGAGCAACTAAATGAGCTTGATGAGTTTAGATTTCATGCCTACTCCAGCTCGTCCTTGTATAAGGACAAGATGAAGTATCTTCACGACAAATATGCTCAGGGAAAGGAATTCAAGGTTGGTGATATGGTTGTTCTTTTCAACTCCCGGTTGAAGTTATTTTCAGGAAAGCTCAAGTCAAAGTAGAGTGGGCCATTTGAAGTTGTATGTGTGACTCCTTTTGGTGCTCTTGATCTCAAGAACAAGAATGGTAAAATTTTCTGGGTCAATGGGCATCGTGTCAAGCATTATTTGTGGAAGTTTAATGACAGCCACGTGGTGGCACTCATTAATTTGAAGTGATGTGATGGTAACATGCATCGTGCCTCGACGTTAAATCAGGCACTTCTTCGGAGGCAACCCATGTCTTTTTCTTTCTCTTTTATTTTCTTTGTCGCTTAGGATTTTTGGAGCTAATTGTTTGTGAGATGTTGCAGGGATTGTGTTGAAGCAGTGCAAAATAAAAGGAAAAAGATTGCAGTCTCTGAAGTTTGCCAGTGCGTCCGCGGTGCACTTTGTGCGGTCCACACTGGCATGAGCCAAATTTGCATAGTCTCTGAAGTTTGCCAGTGCGGCCGCGATGCATTTTTACGCGGTCCGCGCTGGCAAGTCAAAACTATAGTGCTCCCTAAAGTTCTCCACCGCGGCCGCATTCCTATTTGTGCGGTCCACGTGGGCTGCTTACTACAAGGCTACATGAACAAACCCAGTGCGGTACGAGGTCGCTTTTGTGCGGCCGCATTGGAAGGTGAGTACGGGTCCCACTGGGTGTCTATAAAAAGAGACCAAGGGTCTCATTTTACCCTTTTCGCACTTTGAAAACCTAGAACTCTATTTCTATTGTTCATCATTTTCTAAGCCCGTTCTTCTTGCTTGATTGGATTAACTGCACTCATTATTCATCAATCTGGTAACGTCTCATGCACTCCTGATTATTTAATTTCTTAGTTTTTATCTTATTTGTTGCCCAGTAGTTTAACTTCTCCTTTTCTTCCCATGTTTCTTCGAATTGTTAGTCTAGGGTAGATTTCATGTTAGTTTTTTGTGTGTTTAAAGTAATTAAGGATTAGGTAACTGAGTAGGTACAAGTAGGGGTAAATATTTGAACAAAAATGGAAGAAAGCATGAAACCCTAGCTTAGTCCCTGAAATTGGCTCAGGACGGCCTGCAGTTGCCTTAGCGTGGTCCGTGGTGCTTCCAACACGGACGCACTCTTGATAATGCGGTCCGCGGTGCCCAAGTGATTGAAAATTAACTTGCCTCCAGCGCGGCCGCATTGCATTTCACACGGTCCGCGCTGGCTCATCGCGGCCGCGTCCCAATTTTACGGTGACTGCGGTGGGAGATTCAGAGAGCTATTTTTCCTGGCCTTGTTCAGTGCGGTCCGCGGTCGCCATAGCACGGTATGCGGTGTCTCCAACGCGACCGCACCCCTGATAGTGTGGTTTGTGGTTCCCTGTTCTGCAGTGGTGTCTGTAACATTTTCACCTGATATTCTGCAATTTATTTCAATAACTGATTCACTGCCCATGCTTAAACTGACAATGCTAGATGTGTTTGCTTGCAGATAATGGTTAGATAAAAGGGCAGCAAACAATCATAACAACCCGGGAGAGGTGGTTCCTCCCGAGGGGTTAAAGGTAAGTGAATAGCCAAACTCACTCCCCAAGCTCTGGAGAACATAAAAAAAGACCCGAAAATTGATAAAAGCTGCTGATAAGGCTGCTTCTCATTCGTTGGGGACTGAGTATGTGCCCTCCAAAGATATCTCCTCAGATTCAATCCCAACTCACATAACTGACCCCCTCCACCTAGTTGATACCCCTCCACTATCACCCACCTCCAAAAGACCAGTGAAAGTAGTCTCGGATTCTTCTGATGAGTTTGCAGCCGGTAGTGGAAAATACTCCACCTCCCCCGCAGCATCATTATCTGGGGAGAGTGCAGGAAAAGATGAGGGAGGTGAGCATCAGATTGGGGGAGTTGCATGGACTAGGAAAGCCGAAGAGTGGGAGGATAGACTCATGAGCCAAGTGGCTTACCACAAGTTTAGGGAGTGGTGGCCGGTGAGGAAGTTGATACCGGTGAGGAAGTTTTATTAACACTGACCTTTTACCCAATAACCCGAACGTGCAGAGGGAGTTACGAACTAGAAAGGGCTGGGAGTTCTTTATGGAGAAGTGCATCGATGCTAATGAGCACATGGTCAGGGAATTATACTCTAATGTAGCTCATATTGTCAAGGATACCAAGGTGACCAAAGTTAGAGACAAAACAGTACTGTTTGATGGAACATTTTTAAATGAGTATTTGGGTTCCGGGATAAAGATGAGTCACTTTATTTGGCTAAGTTAGGGATGGGCGAGGAAGTCCGTCCTTGGTTGGCCTAGTACTTGGCAATACCAAGTAATGTCCCAGCGTGGTTGCAAGAAGGGAGGAAGATATTCTGGAAGACTTTTAACTTTGAGGCTCGAGGGTGGTTGATATTTGTATGCAGTCGGCTTGACCCTTCTACCCATGATTAGACTATTCCACTTACCCGGGCGGTTCTTGTTGCATCTATTATGGCCGGGTACCCTATCAATGTGGGTAATGTGATGTGCCGTGTGATTTCTGCTGTCGGGTAAGAGCATGACCGGAATTATCCTTTTCCCAACACTCTGTCAATGTATTTTCGGGACATGGAGGTGGAGAAGAAAAGATATGATGTCAAGATCAAGCCTGTGGCTCCCTATTCATGGTACATTATGTAGGGCCTGAACAACCCTAAGTCCAATAACTACCAGCCACCTGCTTCTGCCCCAACTGGCTAGTATGAGGAGCCAGTTGCGATAGAGCCTTCCACCGAGCCTGCTGCCACTACAGGAGTAGACATGCCTCCAGGACCTTCCTCTACTGCTGGTCCCAGTTCTTCAGTAGGCCCGAGAGTGCCATCTTCCAAGACTCATCCCTTCACTGCTCATTAGTTGAGCCAAGCATTGGCTAGCTTGAACAACTGGATGTCAGCTGCGATATCCAAGTTGTCCACATTGTCTTCCACTATTCAGACCCAATCAACACCTCAGCCAGCTCAGATTCCTCAGTCCATTGAGGACACTTTGAAGAAGCTCCTGAGAACCAGGAAAAAATTATGGAGACACATGCTACTTTGACTACAGCTGTAGAGTCACATGGCAAGGCTCTGAAGGAGCTTGCCAAGGAGCACAAGAAGATGAGGAGATCACGGGCTTCTAAGGAGTCTGTGAAGTAGCTCAGGATAGATGTGGACAAGCTATTGGCAGATGAGATGCCTCTAGACTTGCTATTCGGGGACCCAGCCCTAGTTCCAGCAGCACCAGTAGCAGAGTCACAACGGGAGCAGGCACCCAGGCAGCCTAGGAAGAAGAGGAAGCTCCCCAGTACAACTGATGTAGTTATTGAGGTGGCAATCCCACAGGAGGCCTCCTCCAGTTTGCCACATGCGGCACCTAACATCCAGCCGGTCAGGAGCAGGCCCCAGTCCCAGCAGTTGAGCAGCAGGAGGCCGGGAGCCAGTCTGAGGCTCCCGCACATACGGAGGACTTGGGGACCACTGAGCATCCCATGCAGGCTGACCAGGCCTAGGGAGCCTCTATATCCTTTACTTTGATTTTGTTGCTTATCTGTTTAGTTGGCATTGGGGACAATGCCAGATTTTATTCGCGGGGATGCGCCCTACTTTTTGATTATCCATGGATGACTGTATATACAGATTGCTAGTTTATGCTTTACTTTGATTTTCTATTTTTGGGCTGTATAACTTTACACTTTAGCCACTTTTCTTATACTTTTTATTCTCTCTTTTGGGCTGTATATAAAGTTACATTTCTGTACATATTCATCCCCCGTTGCATATTCTACTCCCCTATTGTATGTATTTATTCTATTTTCCATTTTTGCAAATTTTTTTCGTTTTTAGCTTTGTAGTTAGGCTCGTAGCCTCTTGTTTTGTTTTTGACGCTTCTAATAAGCCCTTGGTTTTCTTAAGGACATGGTTCTTTCCAAGGGTGGAGTATTGTATGAACTGGGTGGCTTTTCCCGATGATAGATGGAGTGACAACCTTCATAAGGGTTTGAGTCTATTTTTGTGATTTTTCTTTTGTTTTTGATAGTTGTAGTTAAGGGTACCTCAAGCAAAGCTTCACTTGGGCCTAGCACATTTGCCTTTGATCCCATGGTAAAAGACATAATATTGTGTTTAGGATGGTGAAAGTCGTGGCTTTGAGACTCTTGCGTTGACCAAACATTCATCATGTGGTCTTTTCGGACCATTGTGTGCTTGAATCGTAACTAAGGTCATTGTGGGCCCTTGACTTGATGTCTTTAGCAATCCCCTAGCGTGTGTGGTGAGGAATCGAATTGTGAGTCCAAGTCCCGAGTATATGGTCTAGAACTTGCCCTGAATGTTTGTTGAGGCGAAATCATAGGTGAAATTTGACTTGAGAAGTGATTATAGGCTTTCCTTGATCCAAATGTTAAGTTGAACAATTCCATGACTTACCAATGAAATGATCCCTAGTTAACCCTTTTGAGCCTTGAACCTTTTTCTTTCAAGAACCAATGGTACAAGCCTATACCCATTCTAAATGATACCCTCTCTTGGCACCCAAATCTTCCCTTGAGTAATGGCAAATGTCTAAGTTTGGGGGGAGAGACAAGAAAGGAAACAAAGTGGTAGAAAGGTACAAAAGCAAAATAAAAAGGAAGGCAATGAAAAAGCAAGAAAAGAAAAAGACAAAAAGAAAGTCCAACGTGAACAAGAATAAAAAGGGATTCAAGGAAAACAAAGGTGAAAAACATGTGGAAAAAGTAGAAAAAGGAGAAATGTTATGAATTGCATAAGAAGGAGTGACAATATGTCTCTCTAACCCGTTGTAAAGAAGTGAAATACTCAAAAGAGTCAAGAGAGTTGTGCCAAAATGAATCAAACGAAGTGCTTAGGGGAAGATTGAACCCACTTGAATAAAAACATGTCCTACCCCTTACCCAAAAGCCTTCACATTTGACTCCACAAAAGCCCTATAGGATCTTGAGTTGAAGGGAACCTACATTAGTGGATACTTACATAAGGGGAAAACATATGGTACCCAGAGCCGAACTTGTGACCTTCTTCTTGAGAGAAATGAATGAAATTCCATCAACCTCGGTTTGTGTGTCAATACTCAAAAAGGTGAGGTTCGCTTAGGGAGATTTGAGGATGTGTGAGTTTGGGTTCCACAATGACCAAAGTAATTGAGAGAAGTTCTTTGATAAAATGTGTCAACTCTTGATGCTCTTGTGTCACATTTGATCCATGGTTTTTCAAAGTTTAAATGTGTTAATGATGCATTTGTATTGAGGGAAATTGTTAGTCCCAATTGATGATTGTTGAGGCTACTTTAGGATAATCTAGAATTACTTGGATTATCCTTTAAGGAGTGGGTCTTATTTTGTTTGCTTGAGGACAAGCAAAGGTTTAAATTTGGGGGAGTTGATAAGTCGAGATTTTACCATGTTTTATATCCCTACTTGCTATTTCTTTGGTTACAAATTGCTACAAAATAGTCCTAAAATGCTCACAAGTTGTGCTTGATTACAGGTTTGAGCGACAAAGTGACAAATGTCGAAGATCGGCTCAAAACAGAGTGAAACCTGCTCAAGTGTCAAAGGCTAAGTGAAATGAGGAAAAGAGGGCCTAGTGCGGACCGCGCAAGAGTGAATGTGGCCGCACTAGGAGATTCAGATACTTTGCATTTTCAAGCTGGGGGTAACGCGGGCGCAGTACTAATCGCGCGGTCCACGATCAGACTTCGCGGCCGCGCTACCCTTTTACGCGGTCCGCGGACATGAGGTTCAGAGACTAGAAAATTTGGGGATTCAAGCCACGTGGCCGCACTTCTTTTTTGCGCGGTCCGCATGAACGAGATTTAAAGAGTTGACGTTTTAGCAATTTCAAGCAATGCGCTCCGCGCTCCTTTATGTGCGGCCACGCCAACTTCCATCGCGACCGCGGTGCACTTTCTCGCAGTTCGCGGTCCCCAACTTCAGAGAAGCTGAAATCATAAGTCCAAGAGCCAGTGCGGCCGCGGTCCTTTTTGTGCGGCCCGCGCTGACCCCGCAGGGGTATTTTTGTCCAGTTATTCCAGCCTAGTATAAATAGAACATTTTACCATTTTTAGGTTAAGTTTTAGATTCTAAAACGCAGCTGTGCACCTGGGAACGAGATTGTATCCATTTTTGGCACTTTTGCTCTTTATTAACGATAGATATTTGTAGATTCTTCTTAGTAATTAATTTATATGTTTAGTTCCTCATCTATTTCTTCTGTTTCTTCTTTAATTATGTATAGCTAAACCCATTAGCTAGGGTTGTGGCTCAACCCTAGTGTGGGTAATTGATGGGTGTTGCCATCTAGGGTTAGATTGATATTGGGTGTTTGTTATTTGGGTTGATTTTATGTTTCAATTTCGAATTTGTGGTTGCAAATATAGATTCAAGCTTAGTGGGTTCAACTCTTCTTCAGAAAGAGAGTCCATGACCCCAAAATTGACCCAACAAGGAATTGGGATGGACCCATGAGAAATGATTGTCCCAATTAACGGGTTAAATCTCGAGAGAGTAATCACCCTACTTGAACCCTAGTTGCTTGGTCTAATTGGCCTACCCAATTGGTCTCGAGAGAGCCAATTGGGCAAAATCATTCTCTCTACCGAGAGGTGTGAGAATGGGTACAATTGTGCAATGGTTATAGCATAAGCCCCAAATATATCAATGTACCCTTAGTAACTTCTACCCATCAATTAGCCACCTAGGTAGTGTAACGACCCTAGTGCCTTTCTCTATATTAAATACAACTTATCAATATTCTCATAGCATAATTTAGTTTTAATCATTAGTTTTATAAGAGTAGTTATAAAAACAAAGAAAACCAAAATTGTTTGAAGTGACATTAGAAGCACAACCGCATCTCTAGCCTAGACAGACAATACAACTCCACTACTAGCTCCCTGTGGAAATTTGGTCCCGAACCACTATTAGGGTAAAAACTATTGTGACTCGCTCTTCCTACCTTGGTGTAGCGTCGAGTAGGCAGTGATCAGGTAGCTCGGATTTGGGCAATTTTGGAGGTGATTTTCACCTTATGGATTGGGGTAAGTGGTCTCTACTCGGTTTTGGTTATATTCCATGAGTCTATCTTCGATTTTAGCTTTTGATTGATGAATTTTAAAGAGAAAATTGGAGGTTTTGGCCTAAAGTTTCATAATATGAATTTTTGAGTTTTGAACATCGAATTGGGGTTAGAATTGAGTGAAACTAGTATGGAGGGTCTCTTAATTGAATGAGTTGTCGAATTTTTTAAGTTTTGTCGAGTTTTGAGGCATGGGCTGGCGGTGATTTTTGGCCGGTTTTGGGATTTGATGTAGAATTCGATCTTTATCATTTGTAATTGCTTCCTTGGGATTATTCTGATGTATTTGAGTTTTTTTGGCTAGTTTTGAGCCGTTCGGAGGTCGCTACGTGCGTGATGGAATTTTTGGAGCATCACTTGGCTTGCTTGGTGTTGGAATTGGCTTGTTCAAGATAGGTAACTCTTCTAAAATTAGTGTTGATGATAGGAAACCCCAAATTATGTGTCGTGTGATTAGTATTGAGATGACACACATGCTAGGTGATGGACGTGTGGGCATGCGCCGTGCAAAGTGTGATAACGTTGTTTCCATGGCATTGTATAGTGGCCCTATTTTTGTTGATATCTATGTGTTCACCATGTGATAAAGTAACTGAGTTGTCAATCATGCTAGATATCATGTTTAGGCTTTATGCTGATATTGTTAGGACCCATAGTGGTAATTTGTTGTTGTCATCTCATTTATTTTATTGATATTTCATACTCAGTCATACTCATGCATTCATATCATATCTCAGTCTCAGTTGTTGTTTATTGATACATGATATCATTGTTATCGGGCTAGTTCATGACGTATGAGTCTGTGAGTGAGTCTGGAGAGATTGATGATTGAGTGAGTACGAGGGCCTAATTGTGAGGTTATTGATACTATATCACGTGGGTTGTCCGTATTCTGATATTGAGACTATAGCATGTAAGTTGTCTGTGCTGCACATGAGTTATCCATGCATTAAAAGGCTACGGCCCAAATAATACGGCTTGGAGACGTCCGACGTCTGCCATAAATTAAAGGCCTTCAAACACTTTAAAAAAACCGGTTAAATCAGGCTACCCTTGGCAAAAGCAAATAATAAAGAGTTGATAAAATCAGCCCTCGAATAATTTAAAGGCTTCGATAATATCAGTCTTCAAAAATAGATCAAGAGGTATTCGATTATCATTACATAAACAAGTTATAAATGAGGTTCCAATCGATCGAACCTTTGAAAAACCCAACGGGTACAAAAAAGCACATGCTAAGGCATACAAAAATTTTCACCAAGTCTTTTAGCCAAAAAGAGGAAAAACTATACCCACTTTAGAGGTCGAATGAACCCAACATAAAGAGCCTAAGGGCCAATATATAAGAGCCTAAGGGCCAATATATAAGAGCCTAAGGTCCAACTTAAAAAGGCCTAGGGCCAAAACATATAGAGTTCGAGACCTATTCTCACTCAACTCATACCTAAGAGTCCCATTATTCCGAGCTCGCATCACATTGATTAAGCTTAGCTCGAGGATTATCTAAAACCTTAAGAGGTGAAGACGAAACAGAATTCAACACAAATTGGAGATAAAGCAAAAAGGTTCTTTATATTCACAAGACATGATTTACAAAGTATATTTACAACGCCCATGAGGGGCCCTTACGAACCTAATCTATTTCGGGGCTACATCCCTAGAAGCAACATCCTCAGGAATAACATCCTCGGGAGCTTTACCTTTGGGAACCTCCACCTCCTCAAGGGTTCCTTCTTCACCTTCCATGCCTCAGAACCACTCGCAACGTCTTCATCATTAGAAGAAACAAGAAATCGGGCATCGTCTTCCATCGCCTTTGCTCGGGCTATTTCTTCAATGAGGTCAAATCCTCGGGCGTGGATCTCTTCTAGAGTCTCCCTCCAGGCTTGGCACTTGGCCAAATTATTACTTCGTTTTTCCCAGTCTAAGGCCTCCCTCAACTCAGCTTGAACTACCCCGGCATCCTTCAAATATACGGTGATAGTCTTGTCATCTGTAGCCTTCGTCTTATCAACTTTGGCTTTGGCCTGTACAGCTTCTACCCGGGCTCTAGCAAGCTCTGCCTCTAACTCCTCAATTTTCTTGGCCTGGGCCAGACCCTTCACTTTAGTGCCTCAGAGTTGAGTTTTAGTCGAGGTCAGTTGAGCTGTAACAACTTCCTTATCGACAGCGAGCTGATGCATGTTCTCTTTCCATCGACGGTAGTCAGCCTTAAGTTGGTCAACCTCGCCCCGGACTGCCCAATCATCTCCAACTTCTACTACAGCTGAGACATCGATGCGTTAGCCTTCGAAGTAAGGTCAAGGAGACCATACTCTATTAAAATCACAATTACCTGCTCATCTAGCTCGATCTCATTTTTTCGAGATTTGGCCAATTCAGTTCGAAGGTCCTTAAGCTCCTCATCTTTTTGGCCACAGAGGAGCCTCAGGGCCTTCTCTTCGCCTGAAACCTTCCTGATATCGGCCTCACATCGGCTCAGCTCAGCTCTAAATTTGATAATGGCCTATACATGAAATAAAGATATGTTACTCAAATGAAAAGAAGAAAAGAAAAAGTTACAGCAATGAAAGTTAGTATTTACCCAAGAGAGGAGACGTTGAGCCTCTTCGAAGAGGGTGGATGCATCGCTAAGATCAACATCATCGTCAACCCCGGTGAAATAGTCCCATAAAGGGTCTTCTTCAAAGAATTTGCTCGGGTCGGGTGTTCGCAAATCCCGAGCATCCTTTATATTATCCTCGGAGTAGGCCGATAGGGATGGTGAGTGACTCATTGTCACGGGCCCGAGCTCCTCACCTGAGGCGCTCTGATTAGCTGTGGCCTTCTCAGCATTTACCCCCAAAGGCGTACTTGTTGAAGGAGGGGTAATGATCTCAATCTCCGGGGATTCGAGGGATTTTCCCAAGTCTTTTTCCAGAGCTCCTCCACCATAAGATGTAGTATTAGGTTCGGAGGGCTTGGAGGCCTCGACTAGTTTCCTTGTTTGGGGTACCAATGCCATTTGTTCACCCTCGTTCTCTTCATCTTCTAGATATTGAGTGGCCAAGTCCAAATTTGCACATACACGTTTCCTTCTCGGCTTTCGAGTAGGAGTCCCCTCGTCCTGTGAATCTTCAGGATTTGAATCCCTTTTTCTTTTATTGTCCTTCCCTGATTTCAGGATCAAGGACACAATCTTTTCCCCGGGAAGGGCTAGCCTTAATTCGAATACATCTCCGATGCCTGCACAAATAAACATTAATGAGTTGACACCACAAATAAAAAAAAGATATCCGAAACTTGGGAAGAGAATTTACTATGATGTTTGGCCTCCCATTTGCCCTCGATAATTCACGCCATTTGCGCTCATCATAGGAGGAGGTGTCAGCTAACTTTTGGACCCAGTCCTCAAGGTCGATGACAACATGGGGTGCCCAAGCAGTGGCTTCAAAAAAGGTAAAGGCATTATTTGATGCGGAAGCCGAATATGAATAGATATTGGGAAGAAGAACTCCACTTATGATTAAAGTTCCACTTCTCCGGGAATGACATTTTATCTCTGGGGATGACATCTGAAATCCTTACTTTGATGAACCGGCTCATCCAGCCTCGATCTTTGTCCTCATCTTTACTGGCAAAAAAGGCTTTATTTATTTGACGTTGCAGCTTGATGAACCCTTGAAATAGCTGGGGTCGATACAACTGTATAAGATGGTTGAGGGTAAATTCTAACCCTCGACCTTTTTAGAAAAGTAGCGCAACCACAATGCGCCAAAAGGAGGGGTGAATCTGGCCGAGGGTGACCTCGTATGTTTTGAAAAAATCGATCACTACCGGATCGAGGGGACCCAGTGTGAAGGGAAAAGTGTAAACACTTAAAACCCCTCCACGTGGGTAATGATGCTTTCCTCGAGGCTCGGGATCTGAACTAGAACCTCGTCTCCCCTTCCACAGTCCCTTTTCATGGCTTTGAAGTACTTCTTCGATATTGAACAAATATATCAAGATACATATTCGCATCTGCCTGGGATATCGGGGGGATTTTCAATATGAAGTCCTTCTTAATTATGCAAGGGCCAGGTGTGATTTCTTTAAAAGTCGTCGGCACCACCCGTTTGAACGGCCGGGAGGTAGAAGAAGATGACACTTTATCTTTTTTGGGAACTATTTTGGAAGTTTTAGCCATGATTCTAAGTTAAAGAATACAGACGGTAGCAGAACGTGGTGTTTTACAAGAACTTGGCATTTTCTTTCATTTAAAGGGGCGGTGGAAATAGATTTGTGAGAGAAAAAGGTGAAGAAGAGAGATGTTTAGAGTAATTGTGAATGAATGAGTAAAGTTTTCAATTCAAAGAAGTAGCCTCGCATTTATAGATGAGTAATGACAGTTCGGCGATGCTAGTGGCCGACCATTACTAGCGTGCATTTAATGTTTTGGGAAAATGAATCGACGAGACGTTGCAATCATTTCAAGCGTCCACATCACGGAAATGACATCATCATTAAAGACTCTGGAGAATTGAGGTTCAAATCATTTCTCATCACCTCACTCTAAGAAACACATGGACTATCTGTATACGGTCGAAATTAGGCACGCTCAATTTCCCAGGCTCGAGAGATCACCTTAGGTCCGAGTTCAAGGTCGATAGACTAGACTATAGCTCGAGGATGGAATGCAATGCCTGAAGATAGGAGTGCGAGGAATACCGAAGTTAAGTATGCTCAACCCCGAAATTGTACCGTTATGGATTTGTAACAGAATGAGCTAAGATTACTGCCACTTCCTCAAGAGCATGGCGCAAATCCCGGAATAGGATTGTACGATTCTGTACTAGGTGGTTAGACAACTGTATCAAGAATATTCCTTACTGTAAATAGAAATATACCTTATTTAGGGTTCCCCTATTATATAAAGGGGACCTCAATCATTTGTAACATCATCTAATCATTGGCAAGAATATACTATCCTACTTTTCTCTCTTACTGTTCATCATAACTGTCCTTTACATTTATTATTCTTACTTTTGTTGCTCTTAGTTCATCTCGAGGTCACGCTGTATACCGTCAAAATCAAGGAGCCCAATTTTGAAGTCTTAAGTTGGGCTATTAGTCCGAGTCCGGGCGACTCGAAGTAGAGGTCGGACCAGGATAAAGGATACGTACCTCGAAGAAGCTAATCGAAGGCCTGACACGACCTCCATCGAGTGCAGCACAATCTCGAAGTCAATCAAAAATAGCGGGAATTTCTCAATGACACGTGGACTAGGGCATAAATTAAAGGATATGATTTGTACGAAATGGTACAAGTCTGTACTAGGTTGTTATGCACCTGTAACAATAGGATTTTTTTACCACAATTAGGAATGTTTTATATTGGGTTTTCTCCTCTTATATAAAGGGGACCCCAATCATTTTGTAAGGAAGATCTCACATTATTCACTGTAATAGAACATTCTACTATGCTTTCCTTGTTTAACGTGCTCAACAAGTGTTCTTCAGCTTTATTGTCTTTACATTATTATTCATACTTTATTGCTCTTAGTTGACCTCGAGGTCCCTAGGATAACCAAGCTCGAGGACTCTATTGCTCCAACAACACTGATTTGGTTTATTATTTCTTCTTACTTAAGCTCAATATTACTTGTATAATCACTAGTATTAGAATATATCACATATCTTTAAAACCACAAATTATCTTTAATTATTACTCAAAATTTTTGAGGTAAACAGTTTGGTGCCCACCGTGGGGATAAAGATACTAGTGATTATTTTAGTGCTAGTTTTCTGATAACACACATTATTCTTCACACTTTTTCTTGTCAAATATTTTTTAATTTCAGGCCAAAATATGTCTAGCACTCAAAATGCACCTGCTCATGATAGCGAGGGACTTGGAGAAAATAGCGGTATAGGGGTCAGTGTACCACCCATAAACCATGAGGGAGTGCCAAACGTGGAGCCAGTTGATATCAGTTTGCACAAAGCTTCAAACACGGACGCAGGCACAGAACCTGTAAGGAATTCAGTAAGGGAAGCCTGAGCTGGAGGACAAGAAACACAAGGAATGGAAGAAGGAGGAGTTAGCCTCCAAGTGATATTTGAGATGCTGCAAGCCGAGTCGCTCTACTTCAGAGTCGGAACGGAACTCCTAACACCGCCAAACTAGTTAATACCCAGCTCGAACTAGCGCTAGAAATGCCAAATGAAAGTGTCACGGGGACTGACCCCACAATCATGAAAATGCTCAAGGAACTGACTAAAAGGATCGAGTCAGGAGAAAACAAGATAGAAGACAACGATAAGAAGGTAGAAACTTACAACTCCTGGGTAGAACAGATACCGGGAGCACCTCCAGTTTTGAAGGGTCTAGATGCCAAAAAATTCATGCAAAAACCTTTCCCCCCAAGTTCGGCTCCAACGCCCATTCCCAAGAAGTTTTGCATGCCCGATATATTGAAATATAATGGAAGAACTGACCTTAACGAACATATTACTTCTTACACTTGTGGAATCAAAATAAATGACTTGAATGACGATGAAATCAAGTCAGTATTATTGAAAAAGTTTGGATAAACACTATCAAAAGGAGCTATGATCTGGTATCACAAGTTAGCTCCTAATACCATTGATTCATTTTCTATGTTAGCGAATACCTTCGTGAAAGCACACGCTGGGGCCATAAAGGCAGCCACGAGAAAATCGGAAGTCTTCAAAATAAAACAAAGGGACGATGAGGTTCTGAGGGAGTTCATGTCCCGGTTTTAAATGGAAAGAATAGAATTACCGCCAGTCTTTGATGACTGGGAAGTTAGGCCTTTATGCAAGCTATGAATGAAAGAAGCTTGATTGCATCTCGACAGCTAAAGCAGAATGTAAGGCCCTGTGAAATCCCTATTCGAAAACCCGGATCCCTTGGTACCAATTTAGGAGCATGTGTTAGAATTACCGCATAGTCGTCGCATATTTTTCTTTGAATTTTATGAGGGTCAGTTTTGCGGTGCACTTTGCGACCGCAGAACGTGAATACGGACCGCATTCTTATCGCAGACTGGGTCAGAATGTTTAGTTTTTGGGGAGCATTTTGCGGTCCATTATGCAGACCGCATGTTTACTCTGCGATCGTAAATGCGATTGCATATTTGACTCGGGGCCCCAATTTTCTAATTTTTAACCTGACCTCCCTATCGATATATTCGATATTATAGCTCATTTTAAGCGTATCTTCTGAGACTTTTAGAGAGATAGAGAGGGTCTTAGAGGTGGAAAGTGTTTCTGATCAAATTCTCCTTGAGCCTTGCTAAAACATTGAAGAAAATCGAGTGAAGACACCCAAATTTTCATTCCCAAGAGGTAAGATTCATAACCTCAACTCTTATTTCTACACTTAGATACATAGAGAAGTAATTCAAGAGTATAAGAATGATATTCTCTACATGCATGTCAAACCCTAGGATATTGGGAGGTAGAAAACTAAAAATAAGGCAATTGGGGGTATAGAATGATAGAAATTCCTCACAAAAAGGGGCTAAGATCACAATGCACCTTTAGTGTTTGATGATATGCTCGAACCAAGCTAGAACTTCAGTCTCGTCTCTAATTCTCGATTTAATTTGTAATTCTTACTCAATAGATCGAAGTGATAAGAGTTCCGGAAATTGTAAAAGAGTAAGGAAAGCTTATTGAGGTATGTATGGCTAAAACCCCCTTTTTATTAGAAATTGAGCTCCGTTGTCATTTACGAAAGTATGGTAAGAGTTGAATTGCCTAGGGTATTGATAGTTACTACGCATAAATTGATTTGCATATATCTATACATATTCGTGAAAGATGTGCCTCAATGTGAATAATGTACCAATCTTGATAATTAGATAATGATGAAAAAGAACAGTTATGTGTTGAAACACTTGGGCTATAAGCCAACATTGAAACAAAGAATTATTCATGCTAGCTATGTGCTCACTACCTGTGATTTGCAACTTGAATTATCTTTGATATATGTGTCTATGATCACAACTTGTAAAATAAATATTGAAAAGGGGAAACGATGTGATGATGGTGGCCATGAGTGCCCCAGGAATTGTTACGATATGTGTGGGATAAATATTTGAAGTGTTGACTAATGAGAATGGAGTAATGCCTCTAATGAGGTAACCTAGCCGATCTGGTCGTGATCGGACACCATGCTGCACACATGGTGGTAATGTGCTGATATTGAATTTCGGATAAGGTAAATGAAGTATTGATTGATAGTAATGCCTCTAATGAGGTGACCTAGCCGGTCGGGTCATGACCGGACTCCACTCGAGATGGCGGTGGTAATGAGAACAGTGGTGAACACGTCACAGAAATGCCCAAACCTATGTTGTGGAAATTGTATGAAAGATTATATGAATTGTTTCTTTGATTTGCCCGTATTAATTGCTTGTATCTATTTGATAGTTCTTTCTAGTAAAATGGTGTTTAGTTATACATACCAGTACAATTCAAATGTACTGACGTCCCTTTTGCCGGGGGCGCTACATTCGTGTCATGATTGTAGGTGGCTCCTTAGCGGACAGTGCCGATCGTGTGTAGCGGAGCATTTCCTACTCGAAGTCGTGGTGAGCTCCCTTTTTCTTCCTAGGGGCTATATGGTGTATCTTTTGACTATCAGGTTCCCACTTTTGAGGCATAGCCGGGGCCTTGTTGCCGGCACAGTTGTGCTTATCTGTTGCATCCTAGAGGCTCCGTAGACACTAGTGTGGTTTATGTACGGATGTTCGGGGAGTCCACTATATGTATATTTTATAATCCTAAACTTGTGATCTCCATAAACTGTAACTCTAATAGAATCCTTGAAGCTAGCTTATGTACGGTAAATTTTTGTGATATGAAATGAACCAGTGATGTGGTATACACCGTGTATTCTCGTCTAAATTAATCAAAGGCATGAGTTCCGTATTCATATTGATTTGGGGTAGAAAGTGTTCAGTAAGGCTTGCTCAGTCAGGTTCACTCGATTGAGCGCCGGTCGAGCCTCCCGAGGTTGGGGCGTGACAGTAGAACTTGATTGAATATCCAGCTGTGACATGGTCGAATGTGCACAATCGTTATCAATAAAAAATTAGGGTCAAGAATGACCAGTTGGGAGCCCCCTCGGGCTCAGTTCACCCTAATACATTCGCAGCTAAGCCCCTGAGGGACACAGATCGGGGATCAAGATTCAATAGGGAAATTATCAACCGTACATCGAAGATAGAAGGAACACTCCAAGGCGTAATACATATCGGAATAATTGTAGAGTGGATCGAGGCTAAAATGCCCGGGGACTCATGGGTAAAATCGGGTTTGAAAGGTGCTCAAGACCGATGGAGGCGCCCATATTGTCAGAATATAACTTCAGTGTCGAGGCCTCGAGTATCGTCTCGGCCATTGGCAAAATTAGAGATACTAGATGGCCCAAGCCTATACAGACCAATCCTTCTTAGAGGAACCCCGACTTAATGTGTGAGTATCATGGTACCCAGAGACATAGGACCGAGGACTACAGGTAGCTTAGAGAGGAGGCAACCCGATTGTTCAGCGAGGGACACCTTTTTGACTTTCTCAACAACCGGGCCAGGAATCATTTCCGAGAAAAAGATGCAAATAGGAAGAATAAATCGGGAGAACCTCAACATTTCATTCACATGATCATCGATGGAGTCGATGTCCCACAGGGACCTATATTCAAACGCACCAAAGTATTCATCACAAAGATGAGACAGACTCGGAGCTATGTGCTCGAGGATGCTCTATCATTCTGTGACAAGTAAGCAGAGGACGTATCTCAGTCATACAATGACGCCCTGGTAATCTCTATCCTTTTAAATAAAGTTCAGGTTAAGCATGTTTTAGTGGATCCAGGTAGCTCTGCGAACATAATCAGATCAAGGGTTGTGAAACAACTCAGCCTTCAAGATCAGATTGTAACTGCCTCCCGGGTATTGAATGGCTTCAACATGGCAAGAGAAACAATGAAAGGAGAAATTATATTGCCGATAAATGTAGCTGGGACTATATATGACACTAAGTTCCATGTCATCAAAGGTGACACGAGGTATAATGCACTCTTCGGAAGGATGTGGATACACAACATGAGGGCAGTACCTTCGACTCTCTATAAGATGATCAAGTTCCCGATAGAAGAAGGAGCGAAAAAAGTCCAAAGAGAATAACATGCTGCAAAAGAGATGTTTGCAATCGAGGAAGCGATGCCGATATCGGAACCCTTGACCTCGGAGACATCAAACTCTCAAGATAAACAGGTGGATAAGCAGCATTCACAACTCCAAGTCTAGATGGAAACAAGATAACAGGTAATCGAAGGTAAATTAGGGAACTCCCTAGCTCCTTGAACCTTTGTCGTTCCCAAGAAACCTGATGCTACCGAGTCAACCGCTCAAGAGAAAGGTATACCTGAGAATGGGGTTAGCCCCTGAACTTAGGAAAAAACTTATTTATTTTCTTATTGATAATTGCATCGCCTGGTCCCGTTTACGATATGACATGGATTCCACCACAAATCACCACACATAGGTTGAGAAACAATCTTAGGTTTGAATCAGTAAAACAAAAAGGGATGCTCCAGTTCGAGAAGCTTCGTATCAACATCTAGTCAACAGGATGTACGAAGAACGAACAGGTAAAATAACGAAAGCCTATATTGACAATATAACTGGTTAGGTCCCTGTGTGTAGAGGACCCCCTTTTTGTTGTTCATTTGCAGGAAACAGTCGATGTTTCAGGGAAATACGGCACGAAGCTCAACCTAGAGAAACGTGCCTTTGAAGTCGGCACGGGTTAGTTTATCGACCTTCATGGTGTCAAATCGGGGCATCAAAGTCATCCCCAACCAAGTCAAGACTCTCGAATATATCATGATCACATATAGCAAGACCTCAGAGTCGCTGGTAAATGATCTTACAAGCTTGGTACAATAGAATCAGTCAAAGGCTCATAATCTCGAAGATACCCCTTCTTAGAAGAAGGCCGTAAGTTGTAAAGAATGCGTTGCAATGTTTTACCCTTGGCTCGGATATTGTTCCAAATGATTTTACCGGTAAATTTTAACGAGGCAACACCTATATTGTCACGCCCCAACCTTGGGAGGCGCGACCGGCGCTCAATCAAGTGAACCCGACAGAGCAAGCCTTACCAAACACTTTCTACCCCAAATCAATATGAATACGGGACCCATGCCTTTGATTAATATAGACGAGAATACATGGTGCATACTACAATATTGGTTTATTTCATATCATAAAGATTTACCGTACATAAGCTAGCTTCAAGGATTCTATTGGAGTTACAGTTTATAGAGATCACAAGTTTAGGATCACAACATATATATATTGGACTCCCCGAACACCCGTACATAACCCACACTAGTGTCTTTGGAGCCTCTAAGGATACAACAGATAAGCGTAACTATGCTGGCAACAAGGCCCCGGCTATACCTCAAAAGTGGAAAGTTGTAATAACAAAAGATACACCATATGGCCCCATGGAAGAAAAAGGGGCTCACCAAGACTTCGAGTAGAAAAACGCTCCGCTACACACGATCGACACTGTCCGCTATAGAGCCACCTACAATCATAACACGAATGTAGCGCCCCCGGCAAAAGGGACGTCAGTACATTTGAATTGTACTGGTATGTATAACTAAACACCATTTTTAGTAGAAAGAACTATCAGCAGATACAAGCAAATAATATGGGCAAATCAAAGAAGCAATTCATATAAGCTTTCATACAATTTCCAAAACATAGATTAGGGCATTTCTATCATGTGTTCACCACTGTTCTCAATACCACCGCCATCTCGAGCGGAGTCCGGTCACGACCCGATCGGCTAGGTCACATCATTGGAGGCATTACTCTCAATCAATATTTCATTTCCCTTATCCGAAATTCAATATCAGCACATTACCACCATGTGTGCAGCATGGTGTCCGATCACGACCCGATCGGCTAGGTCACCTCATTAGAGGCATTACTCAACTCTCATTAGTCAACACCTTCAAATCTTTATTCCACACATATCATAACAATTTATGGGCACTCATGGCCACCATCATCACATCGTTTTCCCTTTTCAATATTCAATTTACAAGTTGTGATCATAGACGCATTTATCAAAGATAATTCAAGTTGCAATCACAGGTAAGTGGGCACATAGCTAGCATGAATAGTTCTTTGTTTCAATGTTGGCTTATAGCCCAAGTATTTCAACATGTAACTGTACTTTTTCATCATTCTCTAATTATCAAGATTGGTACATTATTCACATTGAGGTACATCCTTCACGAATATGTATAGATAATTGCAAATCAATTAATGCGTAATAACAATCAATACACTACCCTATTCAACTCTTACCATACTTTCTTAAATGACAACGAAGCTCGATTTCTAATAAAAAGGGGGTTTTAGCCATACATACCTCAATAAATCTTTCCTTACTCTTTTACAAATTTCCGGAACTCTGAGCACTTCGATCTATTGAGTAAGAATTACAAATTAAATCGAGAATTAGATATGAGATCGAGACTCTAGCTTGGTTCAAGCATATTGGCAAACCCTAGAGGTGCAATTTATATCATTTTGTACCCCTCTTTAATTCACCACCTCCCACTACTCTAAGGTTTGATATGCATGTAAGGAATCCATTTTTATACCCATGAATCACCTCACTAGTGACCCCTTATATCTGAGAATAATAAAAAAAAAAGTTGGGGTGATGAAGCCTTTTCTCTTGAGATGAAGGTCTAGGGGTCTTCACTTGATTTTCCTCAAGGATTTAGCCATATCTTATGGAGTAATTTGGTGTGGAGACTTTCTCTCTGTAAAAGCCCCCTCTCTCCCTTTAGAAAATGCTCAGAAGAATGCTCAAAATGAGCTATAACACCGGATATATTGATATAGAGGTCGGGTTAAAAATTAGAAAATTGGAGCCCCGAGTCAAATATGCGATTGCATTTGCGATCGCAGAGTAAACATGCGGTCCGCATAATGGACCGCAAAATGCTCCCCAGAAACTAAACACTCTGACTCAGTCTGCGGTAGAATGCGGTCCGCATTCATATTCTGCGATCGCAAAATGCACCGCAGAACTGACCCTCGCAAAACTCAAAGGAAAATATGCGACGACTATGCGGTCCGCATTTCGATTATGCGAGCGCATTTCGACCGCATAACTGACTTCAATTTTAACCAATGTTCTGCCTCACTCTGCGGCAGATATGCGGTCCACATTTCGATTATGCGACCGCATTCTGGACCGCATTTCTTGCATTTTTCTGGAAACTTATTCTTGACTTTTTAATGCATAATTAAATCGCCGCGGCGAGTTTGTGTAGTATATTTATGAATTGTTAACACATGCTCCTAACTTGGCACCACGGAATCCGGGTTTTCGAGTAGGGATTTCACGGGGCCTTACATCCTCCCCCACTTAAGATCATTCGTCCTCGAATGAGGATCAAGGTTCATTTATTACATTCTTAGTGCAATCTTCTCCTCTTCACAATCCGAAACAGGTTGACAGTCCCCAAATTTAGCTAACTCCCTAGATTTCCAAATATTTTGCCAAAGTTTCCATTGTATCTAGGCCTTACCCACCTGTCAAAGAGCCCCAGAAACATACCATAACAGCATAAACATATTCATAAGCATAGTATAACTAGCACAATATCAACCATGGCCATATAGGCAACCATATTACCAAAAAGAGGACGGTTTTACATAAATCCAGCCAACAAATATGATTTTGAAGGAGCTAAAATTATAAAAGCTATTACATGATCATTCAAACAAGTGTGGATACTTCTTTTTCATTTCATCCTTGGCTTCCCAAGTAGCTTCCTCAACGTGCTGGTTCCGCCATAATACTTTCACGGATGCAATTTCCTTATTCCTCAGTTTTCGAACTTGCCTATAAAGAATGGCAATTGGGACCTCTTCATATGATAAATCTTCGTTTACCTCAACAGTCTCGACTGGCACAATGGAGGACGGATCCCCTACTACCTTCCTTAACATAGACACATGGAAAATCGGGTGTACCAATGACTTCTCGGGCGGCAGCTCGAGCTTGTATGCCACTTAACCAATTTTCTGAATGATTCTATATGGTCCAACATACCTTGGACTCAATTTTCCCTTCTTTCCAAACCGCATGATACCCTTCATAGGGGAAACTTTCAAGAATACCCAATCATCTTCTTTAAACTCCAAATCTCTGCGACGCATATCCGAGTAGGATTTTTGGCGACTTTGAGCAGTTTTCAACCTCTCCTTGATAAGCCTGACTTTCTCCATGGCCTGGTGCACAAGGTCCGGCCCTATCAACTCTGCTTCTCCAACCTTGAACCATCCGATGGGAGACCTACATCTCCTACCATACAATGCTTCGAACGGTGCCATTTGAATACTAGCGTGGAAGCTGTTGTTGTAAACGAATTCTATGAGTGGAAAATGGTCATCCTAACTTCCCTTGAAATCAATAGTACAAGCACGTAACATGTCTTCAAGCATCTGAATAGTCCGCTCTGCTTGCCCATCGGTTTGTGGATGAAAAGCTGTGCTAAGGTTTACTTGCGTACCCAAACCCTACTGAAACTTCTTCCAGAAGTTAGCTATGAATTGAGCCCCTCGATCTGAGATGATTGAGACTAGAGTGCCATGCAACCTGACTATTTCTTTAATAATATATAACTGAGCATATTGTTCCGCTGTGTCGGTAGATTTAACTGGAAAGAAGTGCGCTGATTTCGTGAGTCGATCCACGATCACCCAAATTGAGTCGAACTTGCACGGAGTGCGCAGCAACCCTACTACAAAATCCATGTTAATCATCTCCCACTTCCACATTGGAATGTCTATGCATTGTGTCAATCCACCGAGCCTTTGATGTTCAGCCTTCACCTGTTGACAATTCGGGCATTTTTCCACAAATTCCGCCACATCCCACTTCATGTTGTTCCACCAATAAATTTACTTGAGATCATGATACATTTTTGTAGAACCTGGGTGCACGGAATACCTAGATGTGTGAGCTTCTGTCATGATCCTTTGTCGAAGACTGTCGACATCAGGAACACACAGGTGGTCTTGGTACCGTAGGGTACCATCATTCATGCCCAAGGAGAAAGCTGTGGTCTTATGTTTGTGAATCCCTTCTTTCAGTTGTGCTAACAATGGATCATTGAATTGTTTTTCTTTTACCTCTATTACAAGCGACGATTCATCCCTATTCTGTATAATTACTCCTCCTTCATCAGAGTCCGCCAGACGAACTCCCAAATTAGCTAGCTGGTGAACCTCCCTAGCTAACAGTCTCTGATAGGCCCCCAAATGAGCCAAAATCCCCATAGATTTTCGACTAAGTGCATCTGCCACAACATTAGCCTTTCCCGGGTGGTAGAGAATATCAATATCATAGTCTTTGAGTAACTCTAGCCACCTTCTTTGTCTCAGGTTCAACTCCTTCTGCTTGAAGATATATTGAAGGCTCTTATGATCGGTAAATACGTCCACATGGACCCCATACAAATAATGTCGCCAAATCTTTCGTGCAAACACCACGACTGCTAGCTCTAAGTCATGGGTTGGATAGTTCTTCTCATGATTCTTGAGTTGCCTAGAGGCGTAGGCTATAACCTTGCCCTGTTGCATCAACACACATCCAAGCCCGACTCTCGAAGCATCGCAATACACCACAAATCCCTCGGTACCCTCTGGTAGGGCTAATACCGGTGCTGTTGTCAACCTTGATTTCAATTCTTGGAAACTCTTTTCACAAGCATAAGACCATTGGAATTTAACTGCTTTTTGCGTCAATTTTGTCAAAGGGAGGCAAGAGTAGAAAACCCCTCCACAAACCTCCTGTAGTACCCAGCTAATCCCAAGAAACTACGGATCTCGGTTGGAGTGGTAGGTCTAGGCCAATTCTTCACGGCCGCAATCTTCTGAGGGTCAACCATAACTCCTTCCCTGGAAACAACATGACCCAAGAACATGACAGATTCAAGCCAGAATTCACATTTTGAAAATTTTGCATATAATTGATGTTGCTGAAGAGTCTGCAATATTGCCCTGAGATGGCCAGCATGGTCCTCCCGACTTTGGGAATATACTAAAATGTCGTCAATGAACACTATCACAAAGGAGTCTAGGAAGGGCTTGAAGACTCGATTCATAAGGTCCATGAAAGCTGCTGGGGCATTTGTTAGCCCAAAAGACATTAACATAAATTCGAAGTGCCCGTACCGGGTTCTGAAAGCTGTTTTTAGAATATCCCGCTCCCGTATCTTCAACTGGTGATACCCAGACCGCAAGTCAATCTTTGAGAAACATGCAGCGCCTTGCAATTGATCAAACAAGTCATCTATTCTTGGCAAGGGATATTTGTTTTTGATTGTGACTTTGTTAAGTTGCCGGTAGTCAATACACATCTGCAGCGATCCATCCTTATTTCTTACGAACAAGACCGGTGTGCCCCATGGAGACACACTTGGCCGGATGAAACCCTTCTCTAACAAATCCTTCAATTACTCCTTTAGCTCTTTCAATTCTGCCGGTGCCATCCTGTAAGGTGGAATCGATATAGGCTGTGTGCCTGGAATCACGTCGATCCCAAAATCAATCTCCCTGTCTGGTGGAATCCCAGGGAGCTCATCTGGAAAAACATTCGGAAATTCATTCACAACTGGTATAGAATCAAGGCTAGGTGCCTCGCCATTGGTGTCTGTAACTCGAACTAGGTAATAGATACACCCCTTCTTGATCATTTTCGCGGCCTTAAGGTAGGAAATAAACAAAACTCGAGGCACTACATTATCTCCCCTCCATTCAATAATGGGCTCATTAGGAAATTCAAGCCTAATAGTTCTAGTCCTACAATCAAGTTTGGCAAAGCATGAGTAAAGCCAATCCATTCCCATTATTACGTCGAAATCCACCATTCCCAACTCGATAAGATCGGCCATGGTATCCTTACCACGCACCGTAACAACACAACCCCTATAAACTCGATCAGCCAAAATTGATTCACCAACTAGGGTAGATACTGAGAATGGCTCATGAAGCTTCTCTGGTTCTATCCCAAATCTCATAGCAACAAACGGGGTAACATAGGATAAAGTGTAACCAGGGTCAATAAGTGAATACACATCATGAGATTGGACAGTCATAATACCTATAACAACATCTGGAGAACCCTCCGCAGTCTGGCGACCACTCATAGCATAGAATCGGCTGGGACCTCCCAAACTCTGTGTACCACCCCTAGTCGCACCACGCTCTGTGGGTGCTGGGGCACCTCGAGCTAGAGAGGGGGCTGAAGATGTGTAAGCTATTGGACTGGAGGGCTGAGCTGTGCCCCTACCTGTTTCCTGGCGAGACGCACGACAGTGTCTCTGAATATGGCCCCTCATCCCACATCCATAACATATTGGCAACTCTGAATAGTAGACCCCCGAGTGCATCTTCCCGCACTTGGGACACAGGGATCTTTGTTGCTGCTGAAACCTCTCTCCTGACCGACTTCGCTGGTGGAATCCCCTGCTGCCCTGACCGGGCCTGAAATGACTCCACTGCTGCTAGCTGGGCCCTGATGGCGGTGCACTGGCTGAAGACTGTGCAACAGACTGGGAAGGCCTTGATGATCCTCCCCTAAAAGCTGATCTTCCCCTACCTAGCGACTCTCCCATATTGCCCGTAGACCGGTCCTTGCTTTTACTCTCTCTTGCCACTCTGTTCTTCATCTTACGGTCCTCTGTGGCCTGAGCAAATGCTACCATCCTCCTGTAGTTCATATCAGAATTCAGTGCTGCTGTAGAAGCCTCATTAATAGTCAACTGATTAAGACCCTGAACAAACCGACGCACTCTAGCCTCCATGGTGGGCAACATATGAATAGCATACTTGGACAAGCGGGCAAACTTCATATGGTACTCCCACACACTTCTGTTACCTTGCCTCAGATTTTCAAACTCTGCTGCCCGGGCTGCCCTTGTCTCAGCGGGCAAGAAATGATCAATGAAAGCATCGGCAAACTCACTCCACCTCGCCGGAGGGTGCCCCTCCTCTCGGGAGTCCTCCCATAACACAAACCATGAATAGGCCACCCCTTTCAGATGGTAGGAAGCCAACTCTACTCCCTCTGTCTCAATCGCATGCATCACCCTGAGGGTCTTGTGCATCTCATCAATAAAGTCCTGAGGGTCTTCTTCTGGATTGGCACCTGTGAATACCGGAGGGTCTAACTGAAGGAATCTGTTTACCCTGGAACTGGTAGAATCCCCTGGCTGGCTGGATGAACTGGGTGCAATATTTGATCTTTGGGCCTGAGAGGCCACCAATTGAGTCAACATTTGAACAGCTCCCCTAAGATCCCCATCAAAAATGCTAGAACCGGAAGTTGGGACTGGAGGCGGGACAGGAGCATCAATGGGAGGTATAGTGGTACCCTCCGTAGTTGTAGGGACTGAGGTAGTTTGTTCTGGAATAGAAGGATCTGGTAGGGTAATAGCAGGGCGGCTACCCTTACCTGTAACATCAATCAGTGAATCATCAACCACTCATGGGGTGGCATTGGCTTCTTGGCCAATTCTCGCCTTCTTCTTAGGTGCCATTTACTGAAATAATGAACAATACACCGATTAGGAAGTAAACAGTTTCACCGCATAATCCCGAATATCAAAGAAGGGTGTTATTCCTAAATGCCCAAGTAGCCTCCAACTTATAGATGTGGTCGACAACACACCGATAAGAAGGACTCTACTAGACACGGCTCCAAGACATCCTAGGACACTTTAAAACCTTAGGCTCTGATACCAAGTTTGTCATGCCCCAACCTCGGGAGGCGCGACCGGCGCTCAATCAAGTGAACCCGACTGACCAAGCCTTACCAAACACTTTCTACCCCAAATCAATATGAATACGGGACCCATGCCTTTGATTAATATAGACGAGGATACATGGTGCATACTACAACATTGGTTCATTTCATATCACAAAGATTTACCGTACATAAGCTAGCTTCAAGGATTCTATTGGAGTTGTTACAGTTTATAGAGATCACAAGTTTAGGATCACAACATATATATAGTGGACTCCCCGAACACCCCTACATAACACACACTAGCGTCTTTGGAGCCTCTAAGGATATAACAGATAAGCGTAACTATGCTGGCAACAAGGCCCCGGCTATACCTCAAAAGTGGAAAGCTGTAATAACAAAATATACACCATATGGCCCCATGGAAGAAAAAGGGGCTCACCGAGACTTCGAGTAGAAAAACGCTCCGCTACACACGATCGGCACTGTCCGCTATGGAGCCACCTACAATCATAACACGAATGTAGCGCCACCGGCAAAAGGGACATTAGTACATTTGAATTGTACTGGTATGTATAACTAAACACCATTTTTAGTAGAAAGAACTATCAGCAGATACAAGCAAATAATATGGGTAAATCAAAGAAGCAATTCATATAACCTTTCATACAATTTCCACAACATAGATTAGGGCATTTCTATCACGTGTTCACCACTGTTCTCAATACCACCACCATCTCGAGCGGAGTCCGGTCATGACTCGACCGGCTAGGTCACCTCATTGGAGGCATTACTCTCAATCAATATTTCATTTCCTTTATCTGTAATTCAATATCAGCACATTACCACCATGTGTGCGGCATGGTGTCCGATCATGACCCGATCGGCTATGTCACCTCATTAGAGTCATTACTCAATTCTCATTAGTCAACACCTTCAAATCTTTATTCCACACATATCATAAAAATTTATGGGCACTCATGGCCACCATCATCATATCGTTTTCCCTTTTCAATATTCAATTTACAAGTTGTGATCATAGACGCATTTATCAAAGATAATTCAAGTTGCAATCACAGGTAAGTGGGCACATAGCTAGCATGAATAGTTCTTTGTTTCAATGTTGGCTTATAGCCCAAGTATTTCAACACGTAACTGTACTTTTTCATCATTCTCTAATTATCAATATTGGTACATTATTCACATTGAGGTACATCCTTCACGAATATGTATAGATAATTGCAAATCAATTAATGCATAATAACAATCAATACACTACCCAATTCAACTCTTACCATACTTTCGTAAATAACAACGGAGCTCGATTTCTAATAAAAAGGGGGTTTTAGCCATACATACCTCAATAAAGCTTTCTTTACTCTTTTACAAATTTCTGGAACTCTGAGCACTTCGATCTATTGAGTAATAATTACAAATTAAATCGAGAATTAGAGATGAGATTGAGACTCTAGCTTGGTTCAAGCATATTGGCAAACCCTAGAGGTGCAATTTATATCATATTTTACCCCTCTTTAATTCACCACCTCCCACTACTCTAAGATTTGATATGCATGTAAGGAATCCATTTTTATACCCATGAATCACCTCACTAGTGACCCCTTATATCTGAGAATAAAAAAAAAAAATTTGGGGTGATGAAGCCTTACCTCTTGAGATAAAGGTCTAGGGGTCTTCACTTGATTTTCCTCAAGGATTTAGCCATATCTTATGGAGTAATTTGATGTGGAGACTTTCTCTCTCTAAAAACCCTCTCTCTCCCTCTAGAAAATGCTCAGAAGAATGCTCAAAATGAGCTATAACACCGGATATATCGATATGGTGGTCGGGTTAAAAATTAAAAAATTAGAGCCCCGAGTCAAATATGCGATCGCATTTGCGATCGCAGAGTAAACATGCGGTCCGCATAATGGACCGCAAAATGCTCCCCAGAAACTAAACACCATGACTCAGTCTGCGGTAAGAATGCGGTCCGCATTCATGTTCTGCGGTCGCAAAGTGCACCGCAGAACTGACCCTCGCAAAACTCAAAGGAAAATATGCGACGACTATGCGGTCCGTATTTCGATTATGCGACCGCATTTCGACCACATAACTGACTTCAATTTTAACTAACGTTCTGCCTAACTCTGCGGCAGATATGCGGTCCGCATTTTGATTATGCGACCGCATTCTGGACCGCATTTCTTGCATTTTTATGGAAACTTATTCTTGACTTTTTAATGCATTATTCAATCCAAAAAGGTCTGCGCCGCGGCGAGCTTGCGAAGTATATATATGAATTGTTAACACATGCTCCTAACTTGGCACCACGAATTCGGGTTTTCGAGTAGGGATTTCACGGGGCCTTACATACATGCTACCTAAGGAATAGTCAACAAGTATTCAAGGCTTTTTTTCAATCAACCTCGAATACTGGGGGGCATTGATCGCTTCCAATTCCGCACTACTATTAAGTAGCAAGAGAGGGTCGCAATAACTTTTACCCGATTTTGGGTCGGGATCGATATCCAGAGAGAGCTAGAATTGGAATCGAGTATCTATTTAGTTTAGGATTGCGTATGTGCTCTTAATTGGTCTTCTATTCATTTTTGGGTTTTCTTTATGATTCTATTTTTATCAAACTACTAATTGAAAATGCAACTAGATTAGGCTAAGAGATAAATATTTCAACTTGTATCTAATGGTTTAAAAGGCACTAGGGTAGTGACATTCACCTAGGTGGGCAGATGCAGGGTACTTGAAACTAAGGCATAATTGACATGATTGGGGAATATGATATAACCGTTGCACTATATTACCCACTCTACACCTCTCGGTGTTTCACGTGATTTTGCCCAATTGACTTTCTCAAGACCAATTGGGTATGCTAATTTGTATAAGAAACAAAGGTTCAAGTCGGGTATTATTCTCTCGAGGTTTAACCCTTTAATTGGGGCTATCAATTTCTTGAGTACGCCCCAATTCCTTGTTGGGTCAATTTCAGAGACTTAGATTCTCTTTCTCAAGAAGAACCCTAGTCAACTGAACACAAACTAGTGTTTGCAACCACTAATTCAGAAATTAACCATGAAATTGACCCAAATAACAAACATCCATAATCAATTTAGCCCTAGAATACAAGACCCATCAATTACTGACACTAGGGTTGAGCCACAACCCTAGCTAATGGGTTTAGCTACTCATATTCAAAGAAGAAAATCAAGAAATAGAAGAAGATAAACTTATATTAATTACTTGCTAAGCTAAATGCAAAGATTCAATGATAAAAAGTAAGTAAAAATGCAAAAAATGGCTTAGAAAAGTCACCTCACGAGTGCGGCTTACGTATTACAATGTCTGATGCCCTAAAAATGGAAAAAGAATCTATTTATACAAAGCTAAAAAATCTGGATAAAAATGCCCCTGCGGGGTTAGTGCGGCGCCCAAAATGGACCGCGGTCCGCACTGGGCTTTGGCCTTCAAAATTGATCTCTCTAAACTTGGGCTCCGCGGACCGCACAGAAAGGAACGCGACCGCGAAGGCTTCTAGCGCGGTCCACACAAAGTTGACCGCGGACCGCGATGGCTCAAAATTCTGAAAAGTGATCTCTCTGAATCTTCACATCGCGGATCGCAAAGAATGGACTGCGGCTGTGGCTGCGGTGCCTCTTGTGCAGACCGCACTGCCTTGAAGCCTTGAAATCAGCTCTCTGAATCTCCCAGTGCGAACCGCACTAGGTCTGTTCTGTATGAGATTGCCTTATTTTTGGTACTTGTGCAAGTTTTACTCCTTTTGAGCCGATCTTTGACATTTTGTCACTGTTGATTAAACCTGGAATCAAGCATAACTTGTGAGCCTTTTAGGACTATTTTGTATGAATATTTGATCAAAGCATAAGCAAGAAAGAGTATAAAATGCGTCAAAATCCCTAGTTATCAACTCCCCAAAACTTAAGCTTTTGCTTGTCCCCAAGCAAACAAAATAAGACCCACCCCTTAAGGAAAATCCAAGAAATTTTCAGCCGTCCTAAAGCAATCTCAACTAGCATCAATTGGAACTAACAATTGTGAACACGTGATTTCTGCCCCAAGCAAATTATTCCAAAAATATATGCAAAAATGATTTTTGTGTGAAAAGTTGTTGATAATTGTGTAGAAATACCATGATTTGTTTTTATTTTTGGAAAATAAAGCAAAGAAAATTAAAACAAAACATCATTTTTGTATCAATTAGAAAATACGAAAAATAGAAATTAATTACTCTTTTAGAAAAATCAGAAAAAAATACAAAGAAAATACAAGGAATAATAAATACAGGAGTAATACAAAAATACAGAAAAGAAAATAAATAAA
>MDKF010062119.1:0-27189 GCA_026770625.1 Nicotiana glauca
CAGTTTATATACAGTTCAGATAATATCAAAGCGGTAAAGCATTTAGCACATTTAGCATGAAACGTGTAGGAAAATAAGATAAAGCCAGACATAACAATTATTCTAAGCTCGAATTCTTAAGCCCTGAACCAAAGTTTTGGGTTTGTATCCCCAGCAGAGTCGCCAGAGCTGTCACACCTCCTTTTTCACAACACCCGCAAGGGCATAAAGGAGTTTTTCCAATTAAAGGACAATCGAAACGGGATTTATTTATTAAAAATCAGAATCCCCACTTGGGAAATTTATGGTGTCCCAAGTCACCGGTTGAATCCCGAATCGAGGAAATTATTGACTCTGTTAACAATCCGCGATCCAGAAATCCGAGTAAGGAATTCTGTTAACCTGGGAGAAGGTGTTAGGTATTCCCGGGTTCCGTGGTTCTAGCACGGTCGCTCAACTGTCATATTTGGCTTATTTGTTTATTTTAGTACATGTTTTTGGATTTATGTCTTTAGCTTTGAACCGCTTTTATTATTATTATTTATTTTAAGAGAATTGCAACGTCGTGAAAACAAGTCTCGAATCGCGTCATATAAATGCACCCGCAATTTTTGACACATTTCGACTTCGTTGAGATTTGGATTTGGGTCACATAAATGTGCAACTGTATTTAAGAAGGTAAGATTAATAAAAACGTGCCTAAAGTGACTAACGCGTTATTATCTTTGGGGAAGGCCGTGAAATTTGCTAAATGGCCCATCCCGAAGTTTAAGTATTTTGTATAAACATTTACCGAGGGCCCCGCAATTTGTTTGTTTTGTTTAGCGAGGCTCATCTCATTTTATTGTTAAAGGGCAAACCTCAAGTAACTATGATTTTCTATCTTTTGTTTATCTCTAATACTAAAGAAAATTCCTAATCATTTAATATTACCTAATAGTTGTTACGCATGTGTCCATGGGCTCATATGTATCCATGTCTTAAATTATTTTGGGCTTGAACGCAGCTCGCATGGTAGGGCCATAAGAAGGGAAGGTCTGCAGGTTACTTCGGCCCAGGTCCTGGGCCACCTATTAAAATGCCAAAACCAAATGGCCTGAAGACAGGCCAATGGCAGAAACCAACGGACTAGGCCCAATGGTTATTTGTGCCAGTATCAATTGATCCAAATGTTGTTAACAACTATAACAAAGGAAAACGATGCACAGATATTCAAACTAATGAGATGTTGATCACTTGAATTTTCGATTTCATGCTCAAATTATTTTATCTACTCGTCGTCTGATGAATTCTCAGATAGAGCTAAAGTGAAAAACCAGTTGGAGACGTGATACTACTAACACAAAGCATGCTAACTACTTTGATTTAATTCAAGCTCACATTACTAAATCAACACTCAAGTCATTCATGATTTTAAAAATGAACTACTGCAATCAATATTGAGACTTAACATGAACAGGGCTTGTGCATTAATTCTCAGCTCATTTACTAACGTGTTAATACACCTAAGGATTACAAACTTCGAAATCATTTCCTGTTTCAGCTATCTCTCTAATTTCAGTAGCTAGACTACACAATAATAAAACAATACTATGTCAAGGTGAATGAATGAATATCAGTCCATCAGTCCAAATTTAATTACAAAACCCAATTAATAAAATAGAAATTAAATGAACTAAACTATGACTAAACACAGAAAGTAAAACAGGTTCAACAGGTGAAGAACATGAGATTCCATTCCAACGTCTGAAAATTACATCACCAAGGTTCAAAACATGTACCTGAAAGTCATGTTGAAATAAAAAAGAAGAAGAGAATCAGCAGCAACAACAAGCAGGGATCAAATACAGCCCAGAAATGTTTCAAAACCCAAGTATAACCAATAGATCTACTCGCATCAGCAGAGAATGCCCAGAAATGAACCAGGAAATCAACACAATCTACAAGTAACCCCTAGTCGACTCAGATTAATCAAATCCAATATCCGGATGATCCAAGCAGGCTTTCACACCTCAGATTATCAAACAGAAATAGGAAATTCAAGCAATTTTATCCTAAGTGAGCTAGAAACTGGAATTAATTGCTGGAATTCGAAAATGACTTAAGGAGCACCAATGCAACAGTATGTTTTTGGATTTTCTATTGTGTTTCTATTGGTTTTGGTTTTTTGCAGAAAACTAAGATCTAAAGAGTTTTGGATTTCAAATTCAAATCTCAGATCTATGAAACTTGAAGAATATTTTTTTGGGGGAATTTTTAGGCTGCCAAAACTTGTTTTTCAAGGCAGAGGTGACTCCCTTATATAGGCAAACTAATGGGCAGCCCTCAGATTTTTCTTTTTATTCCAGTCCCTCTTTATTTACTCATTTAACCCCTTGTTTTCTGACTTGTGTCACAAGTTAATACACTACAATTACTGAAATTACACTAAAGTCCTACTTTGGAAGGCCCTAGAAGATTCTAGTTTCAACTACCATGTGTTGTCCAATCCTAAATGTCTAAGCTACCCTTGAATTCAACCTCAAATTACTAACACTAGTTGAACTATCAGCTATAACCAAACCAGCTACTCAACTATGGTTAATCAATCAATGCTAGAACCAATTATTTACAATCAAACAGACCTTAAAATCAAACTAACTGGATAGATTTAGCTAATCATGAAATCAAATCTAAAATCAAATTGCAGTAAGCAATCATGGATCAACTAATTGAACCAGCCACAAAATCAAACAGGGCAGAATTAAATCACACATGAGAATTAGAACAATATCAATTAATACGAAGAAATTTATTCAAATTAACAAAGCTTAAACTAAACCCTATAACACTGAACATGCTCGAATGATAAAGACTCAAACATAGCAAAATTAACAAATTACCAATGACTAACAAAGGAAGAATCAAAGAAAAGGTTTAAAATAATTATCAGACCTAAAACACTTAATTACTGCTAAGAAAGAAAAATAACAAAGAAACAAAAGAAAACCAGAAGTAACAAGAATAGAAACGAAGAACAAATTTTGTTTAAACTAATTAAAGAAGTAGGAGAAACTCACCTACGCAAGGCTGGAATGGGGATCGAAAACTTAATTCAAGCTTCGGAACAATGTTAAGCATTTGTTCTTCTCAAAGAACAAACGAAACATTGTTTCGTGACTTGAATCGGGCAAAAATCGAACAACCTGGGCGTCTAGGGTTCTGCCGGCTTTGTGATAAAAATTTCGAGCCGTTTTAATGATGTTCAAAGGAATCTGGTTGGATATTGGGTATGAGGGAGGTCAAGGAAGGCTGTGGTGTTATATTGGGATTGTTTGGAGCCGGCGCCGCCGTGCACGGTGGTGGCGGCGCCTAGGGTTTGGTAGATTTGGGGAGATTGGGTAGGATTTGGGACAAACTAAGGGTGGATTCGAGGAGAGGGGAGTGAGGAGACGAACTGGTGAAAATTTGAGGCGATTTGGACATTGGCCGCCGGCTGTGGCGATTTTCGGCCGGTGGCATTAGGGCGGAGGGTGGTGGTGTTATATCGGCGTTACAGGGAAGGGTTGTACAAGGAAGACGGATATGTTTTTTAGGGTTTGAATAATTTGGACTATTTTATTTTAATTCCAAAATCAATCCGGGCCGTTTGATCAAGAAGAATGGACGGCTTGGATTGATGATGCCCAGAACAACGTAGTTTAGGGGATGCGGACCTGGACCGGGTTAATGGCGTGGGTTTTGGGATAAACAGGCGGATCCGGGGGGTTTTTGGTTTGGGCTAGGCCAATTTTGGTCTTCTTATTTATTTCTTTTACTTTCTCCTTTTTATTTCTTTTACTTATTTTTGTATTTCATTTTGTACTTTTTTTTTATTTTATATTTTCTGACTTTATAAAAATGCAAAAAATTAAAATAAAGACCTAATATATTTTCAAAGTTAAGCTAATTAATTCCTAAAATTGTTTAAAATCTATTTCGTGATAAATTCAACAATTAATAATTAAAAATGCAAAAGGGGACTATTTTTGTTATTTTCTTCATATTTTGTTCTAAAAACAACTTAACCACTAATTAATCCTAAAGTATGAAATTAGATCCTAAATGCAAATATCATGCGTATTTTTTTATATTTTTCATATGAATTAAAATGCACAAATAAAATGCAAACAATTACAGAAAATAACATAAATTTACAAAAGTGTAAAATAATGAAAGAAAAATTATTTTGTTCGAATTTTTGGGAATAATTCATATATAGGGCAAAAATCACGTGCTCACAATTACTGATCTCATTAATTGCACCACCATTCCGGAGTTGAATTCTTCGGAGTCTACTGACGATCCCAAATTAGCCAATATGTCGGCCTCACTATTCTGATCTCGAGGCACATAACATAACATCCATTTTTTGAATCGGTGTAACACCACTTGCAATTTATCTAAGTACCTACACATTCGTTATTCTTTGACTTCGAATGTTTCGTTGACCTGGTTAACAACGAGAAGGGAATCATACTTGGCTTCTATAACCTTAGCCCCTAAGCTTTTAGCCAATTCTAGGCCTTCAATCATAGCCTCATATTCGGCTTCATTGTTAGTCAATTTTACAGTTCTAATTGGTTGCCTTATTACATTGCCAGTGGGGGATTTTTAGTACAATACCCAACCTGGACCCTTTTGCGTTGGAGGCACTATCCATGAATATGGTCCAGAACCCCGAGCTAGTCCATGAGGTGAGTGATAATTCTTTATCAACCTCGGGGATTATGGCCAATGTGAAATTAGCCATGAAATCTGCCAATATCTGGGACTTTATAGTTGTATGGGGTTTGTATTCAATATCGTACCCGCTAATCTCTACGACCCACTTTGCTAGCCAGCCTAAATGTTCGGGTTTATGTATATCATTCCTTAATGAGTACGAGTTCATGACACATATAGGGTGACATTGAAAATATGATTTTACTTTCCTAGACGCGCTTAGAAAGTCAAGCGCTAGTTTTTCTAGGTGTGGATACCTCATTTTGGCATCACCTAGGGGTTCTACTAACATAATATTTAGGAAATTGCGTACCTTCTTCTTCTTCCCGGACAAGGTGACACTACTTACTGCTATCACGAACACCGCCAAGTAAAGGTATACTGCTCATTCTCCTTCGGGGTGTACAGCAGGGGAGGGCTTGATAAGTATTGTTTGAGTTCCTCCAAAGCTTTTTGGCACTTCAGGGTCCATGCAAAGTTGCTCTTTTTGTTTAGTAACGATAAAAATCGATGGCTTTTATCCGGCGACCTGGAAATGAATCAGCCCAACACGGCTATTCACCCGATTAGTCTTTGCACTGCCAACCACAGTGATATTTTCTATGAGCTTCATCCTATCTGTATTGATCCCTATTCCTCTGTTAGACACCATAAAGCTGAGGAACTTACCTATGTCGACTCCAAAGGCACACTTCTCTGGGTTCAACTTCATATTGTATTCCCTTAGTATGGCGAAGGTTCCTTACAAATGCCTCAAATGGTTCTCTACTCACAGGGACTTAACTAAAATATCATCAATATAAACCTCCATTGATTTTCCTATTTGTTATTCGAACATTCGGTTAACTAGGCGTTGGTATGTGGCACCGATATTTTTTAACCCTAAGGGCATAACCTTATAACAATAAGTGCCGCACCTAGTTATAATAGAAGTTTGTCTTAGTCTTCCGGGTCCATCCATATTTTTTGTACCTAGAATAGGCATGGAGAAAGGTCAGTATCTCGTGCCCTACCATTGCACCGATCACTCGGTTTAGGCAAAGTAAATGAGTCCTTTGGGCATGCCTTATTCAAATATTTATAATCAACACACGTTCTAAGTTTATTTTCTTTTTTAGGTACGACGACTACGTTAGCTAACTAGTCTGAATGTTTGACTTCCCGAGTGGAACCTATTTTTAAAAGTTTAGATACCTCGTCCTTGATGAATGCGTGTTTGACCTCGGACTATGGCTTCCTCTTTCGTTTAATCGGATGGAAGCTATGATCTGAACTCAATTTTTGAGTTGTTATCTTCAGTGAAATTCCTGTGATATATCTAAGTGGGACCAGACAAAACAATCAACATTAGCTTTAAGGAAATCAATGAGTTCTTTCTTGATCTTGGGGGTTAGATCCATGCCCAGATATACTTTTCTATCCAGCAGATGCTCGAATAGTATGACTTGTTCCAGTTCCTCGATTGTTGACTTGGTGGCATCAACGTCGTTAGGGGATACGAAGTATCTTAGGACCCCGAAGTCATCTTTCTTATCTGTTGAGAATTCCCCCCATTTTTTGGCACAGTCGGGGTCAAGATTTGGGATTGCTATTTGGTGTCTTTCTCTTCGATCAGTCTTTGTCTTTTTATGTCTTGATTGCGGGTACTGGAATCACTTCGTCGATGGCAAACATCTCATTTACGGCCGGTTGTTCCCTATTAACAGTTTTGATTCCACTCGGAGTTGGAAATTTCAACACTTGGTGCAAGGTCTATGGTACTGCCAACACACTATGAACCCACAGTCTCCTGAACAAGGCGTTTCTCTAGAACTTTGATTGTTGAATGGTTCTGGCCATATTGATGGGTAGGGTGATTTATCCTGTTGTTGTCTCGCATGACATATTGAACCGGTTCAACACTCGAACTGCTGGTACGATTTGGTCCAACAGCCCCAATTATTCCATGAATCTCCATCGGATGATGTTGGCTGAGCTACCTATATCAATTAACACGCGCTTAAATTGAGATTTATTAATAAGTATAGATATTACCAATGCACCATTATGAGTTTGGATGATGCCCTCAGCATCCTCGTCACTAAATGAGATACACCCTTCCGGAACATAATCTCGAGTTTATTTTTCTTTTGTGATGGAGACATTGGTGCATTTTATCACCGGTCCTTGGGGAACATTCTCCCCCAATAATCATATTAATCACATGTTGGGGTTCTTTCTGCTCGACCTGCTTGTTGGCGTCCCTACTCCTAAAATGGTTTTTGGCCCGCTCGCTTAGGAATTCTCATAAATGCCCATTATTGAACAAAATCGTCAACCCCCGGTTCCTATGCCCGTGAGTACCATGATATTTGCATATCAAATTATGATCCTTCTGTGCCGGACCAAACTGGAGTGACAACGGCCATCTAGTCTCTTTGATGCGACCCAATGGCTGACACTATGCTTGTTGTATCTACGTTGAAGTTATATTCCGATAGCCTCAGGGCATCTCTGACTCCGGTTAATCGGTCGAGCCCGTTTCTATTCACCAACCCTCGATTGTTTGAACCCTACTTATGTCTTCTATCATTCCTGGTCGTATAGAAACTGGGTGTGTTTTCCCTTCTATCTGAGTTGTAAGGTTGGTATCGATCTCGGGATGGCCTCGACTTCTGACCCACTATTCTTTTAGACTTGTCGTTCACTTTATCCTGACAAACCGATCTTAAGGGGGTCCCTAATTGGTTGTCCTCGACTCTGATCTTTGAGTGGTACCTATTTTGGACGTCAGCCCAGGTAACTATTAGATATTCTATCGAATTTTGTTTCAACTGTTGAGACGCGATCGAACTTTGGGGGTTGAGCCCTTGAGTAAATGCCTGAACGGCCCAATCGTCTACAACCGGTGGTAGATCCATCCATTCCATTAGGAATCTTGACACGAATTCTCTAAGCATTTCGTTGTCTTTTTGTTTGACTTTGAACAGGTCCGATTTCCTCGTCTCAACTTTAATGGCTCTAGCATGGGCATTAACAAAGGCATCTACAATCATAGCAAACAAATCAATAGAATTTTGAGGCAAATTATGATACCATATCATCGCTCCATTGGATTGGGTTTCTCCGAATTTCTTCAGCAGCATCGACTCGATCTCGTCATCCTGAAGGTCGTTGACTTTTATAGCGTATGCATAGGAGGTTACATGCTCGTTTGAGTCTGTGGTCCTGTTGTATTTGTGGATATCTAGCATTTGGAACCTTTTAAGGATCGTCTTTGGTGCCACGCTCGGGGGAAAGGCTTCTAAATGAACTTTTTGAAATCCAGTATGTTTACTTTACTATAGGAGGTGCCCACGGGATCTGATTGACCCTCGAGCTATAGGTTTCCACTTTCTTATCATTTTCCACTATCTTCTTTTTTTCCAAATTCTACCTGTTTTGTCAGTGCCTCGAGCATTTTCATCACCTCGGAAGTTACCCTGGATCCGGACTCGTTGGGCTCTGTGACAATCCGTTCTTCCCCCCGTGTATCTTCTTCAACCCATTCAGGTTCAAACATGTTGTGTGTGTGATTTTGATTCTGCAGTTGTGATATCGCAACTTGTTAGGCTTACAACATCTCAAAAATCAAAATCAAGCTAACTCCATCGCCTCCCTCTTCGGCCGCTTCGCAAACTGATGGCTGAGGTGCTATGTGAATGTTGTTATTGGGATCAGTCGATAGGTTAGTATTGACAGCAACCTGTGATGTGGCATCAACTAGATCAATGATTGGAACGTTGTTCGGATCGACAGGGGTATGTGATAAGTCAGGATTCTAACATGTTTTATGCCTCTACTTGAATGCTCACAAGTTGTGCTTGATTGTAGGTTTGATCGACAAAATTACAAATGTCAAAGATCAGCTCAAAAAGGAGTGAAACCTGCTCAAGTGTCAAAGACTAAGTGAATTGAGGAAAAGAGTACTAGTACGGACCGCGCAAAAGCGAATGCGACAGCACTAGAAAGTTCAGAGAGTTGTCATATTCAAGCCGGAGGTAACGCGGGCGCGGTACACTTCTGTGCGGTTCGCGGTCAGGCTCCACGGCCGCGCTACTCTTTTGCGTGGTCCGCGGAGCAGAGATTCAGAGAGTTAACATTTGGATAATTTCAAGCAATGCAATCCGTGCTCCTTTATTTGCGGCCGCGTCAACCTCCACCGCGGCCGAGGTGCATTTACATGCGGTCCGTGGTCCTCAAATTCAGAGAAGCAGAAATCAGAAGTCCAAGAGCTAGTGCGGCCGCGGTCCTTTTTGTGTGGTCCGCACTGACCCCGCAGGGGTATTTTTGTCCAATTTTTCTAGCCTAGTATAAATAGAACATTGTACCATTTTTAGGTGAAGTTTTATATTCTGAATGCAGTAGAGCTCGTGAGACTCGATATTGTAGTCATTTTTGGCACTTTTGCTCTTTATTAATGATAGATTATTGTAGTTTCTTCTTAGTAATCAATTAGTATGCTTAGTTATTCATCTATATCTTCAATTTCTGTATCTAGCATGAGTAGCTAAACCCATTAGCTAGGGTTGTGGCTCAACCCTAGTGTGGGTAATTGATAGGTGTTGCCATCTAGGGTTAGATTGATTATGGGTGTTTGCTATTTGGGTTGATTTTATGTTTTAATTTCGAATTTGTGGTTGCAAACATAGATTCAAGCTTAATGGGCCTGACTCTTCTTGAGAAAGAGAGTTTACGACCCCAAAATTGACCCAACAAGGAATTGGGATGGACTCATGAGAAATAATAGTCCCAATTAATGGGTTAAATCTCGGGAGAGTAATCACCCTACTTGAACCCTAGTTGCTTGATCAAATAGGCCTACCCAATTGGTCTCGAGATAATCAATTGGGAAAAATCACTCTCTCAACCGAGAGGTGTGAGAGTGGGTACAATTGTGCAACGGTTATAGCATAACCCTCAAATATATCAATCTTTCCTTAGTAATTTCTACCTGTCAATTAGCCACCTAGGTAGTGTCACGACCCTAGTGCCTTTCTCTATATTAATACAACTTAGCAAGATTCTTGTAGCATAATTTAGTTTTAATCATTAGTTTTATAATAGTAGTTATAAAAAATCAAAAACCAAAAATATTTGAAGTGACATTAGGAGTACAAACACATCTTTAGACTAGAAAGAAAATCCAACTCCACTACTAGCTCCCTGAGAAAATCGATCCCGACCTCTTTTCGGGTAAAAGCTATTGCGATCCGCTCTTCCTAACTTGGTGTAGCATCGAGTTAGCAGCGATCAGTAATCACCCTACTTGAACCCTAGTTGCTTGAGCAAATCGGCCTACCCAATTGGTATCGAGAGAGTCAATTGGGCAAAATCACTCTCTCTACCGAGAGGTGTGAGAGTGGGTACAATCGTGCAACGGGTTATAGCATAAGCCCCAAATATATCAATCTACCCTTAGTAATTTCTACCCGTCAATTAGCCACCTAGGTAGTGTCACGACCCTAGTGCCTTTCTCTATATTAATACAACTTAGCAATATTCTCGTAGCATAATTTAGTGTTAATAATTAGTTTTATAATAGTAGTTATAAAAATCAAAAACCAAAAAAATTTTAAGTGACATTAGGAGTACAAGCACATCTCTAGACTAGACAGAAAATCCAACTCCATTACAAGCTCCCTGAGCAAATCAATCCCAACCTCTATTGGGGTAAAAGCTATTGTGACCCGCTCTTCCTACCTTGGTATAGCGTCAATTGGCAGCGATCACTTTTTGGCGTCGTTGTCGAGGAGCTTACGTTGTTGACTATTTGTTTATCTAGTTTTGTGTTTTGCTTCTCTTTCCTTCTTATTTACTAATTTTTTTGTGTCGATCAATCTGGTACAAATGGTTCTCAATGCAAATGACCCTCTCGGCAATGTGATAGCGGGGGAGGAGGTAGAGGATCTAGAACAAGATGAGGTCTTACCTCAAGCTCAAAGGAGAGGCAAAAATTCCAATGCAAATTCTAATCCGAATGAGAATATTCCAGACCCTCCTCTGCCACCACCGAGAGTGGCCCCAAGAGTTCTCCCTAATTAAGGGTACGCCAGTGCTATTGTTCATCCCTGAATCCGGGCAGGGAACTTTTAAATCACAAATGTTATATTGACCTTGCTCGAACAAAGAGGTTATTTTACGGGCGCCTCCGATCAAAATGCTTACAAGCACTTGAAGGGGTTTGTTGATACATGCTGGGGTAGCAAGCAAACAAACGTATCCAAGGATGCGTTGAGATTGAGGCTTTTCCCGTTCTCTCTTCGGGGTAAAGCGTTTGATTAGTTAGAAAGGCTCCCCAATCATTCTATCACCACATGGGATGAACTGGCGGACAAATTTATTGCCAAGTTCTTTTCTCCAAGTCATATGGCAGCTCTTTGGGATGAAATTGTAGCTTCAAGCAAGAGCCAACAGAACCTTTGCACGAGATATGGGAAAGATATAGAACAATGGTGAAAGAGTGCCCTAATAATGACATGACTGAGGCAATGATACAACAAATTTTTTATCGGGGCATCAACACCACGAATCAGTGCATTGTGAACCAATTAGCCGGAGGGAACTTCATGAAACTTTCTTACCAAGAGGCATGTAATGTACTTGATGAAATGGCCGACACCTCTTCGACATGGCAAAAACGAGCAAATGTGCCACAAGGTGACCCCACGGTCATCCATTTGTATAAGGAATTGCACGATCATGGCCAAGCTATTGCTGAGCTTACAATAACTATGAATCAATTGGCGAAGGTGCAATTGCAGCAAGTCCAAAACCCGCGCCAAGTCAATTCAATGGAAGGTGTTTCTATGTTGAAAAGGAGGCAAAGAGGGAAACAACAACCTCAAGGTAATTGTGAGCAATTTGACAACAACAATGATGGTGGTGGTTATTCGAATGAGTGTTATGATGATCAAAGCGAGGAATGTCAATATGTCAATAACTACCAAGGGAATAGAGGAAATCAAGGAAATCAACAATAGCGTCCCCAAGGAAATTGGAGCAATCAACAAAGCGGCGGTAATTGGAACAACAACAATCAAAACAACAATTGGGATAACCAAGGTAACAATCAATGTAATTGGAACGGGAACAATAATAACTAGAGCAACAACAACAACAATCAAGGAGGGTGGAATAATAACCGGGGGCAAGGCTTTCAAAGGACCCCCATGTACCAACAACTAAACAATCCACCTCCCTTTCAATCTCAAAGGTCTAGTTCTTCGGGTAGTGATATGGGGAGAATAGAAATGATGTTCGAACAAATAATAAAGAAGAACCAAGACTCCGATGCTCAATTGGATTCCCATAATACCTCTATTCGGAATTTGGAGGTGCAACTTGGCCAAATCTCTTGATCGTTGAATACTCGGCCTAAGGTTGCTCTACCAAGTGATATGGTAGTGAACCAGAAGGGAGGTAGCAATCATGTAATGGCGGTTACAACAAGAAGTGGAAGAGGCGGTGATATGCATGCCTCGAATAAAAATCAAGTTGTGAATGATGATGTTGGATTCCAAGAAGATGTGGGTCCTTTGATTTTTGATGATGTGGTTGAACCAAAATATGACCAATGATGTGCGGATTGATATTAATGATGAGGCCGGGGTAGAGACTCAAGATGCCGTGAACCTATCTAGGGAACATGTGATTGACATGCCCGAGCCGGTTGTGCCAAAGGCCAAGGCACCCTTGCCTAGGCCACCTCCATTTTACCCCCAACGGTTAGCAAAGCAAAGAGGTGATAATCAATTCAAAAAGTTCATCGAAATGATGAAGATTCTTACCATCAATGTGCCGTTGGTGAAGGCACTTGAACAAATGCCGGGTTATGAAAAGTTCATGAAGGATTTGGTAACAAAGAAGAGGTCGATGGAGTGAGAAACAATTAAAATGACGCATCAAGTGAGTTCTATAGTGCATTCTATAGCCCCGAAACTTGAAGACCTGGAGCTTTTACTATCTCTTTCACTATCAGTAGTGCGGATTTTTCCAAATCCCTTTGTGATTTGGGGGCTAGCATAAATTTGATGCCTTATTCGGTCTTCAAGACTTTGGGAATCGGGAAACCTAGGCCAACCTTAATGAGACTTCAAATGGCGGATCGATCGATGAAGTGACCCTTGGAGATCATTGATGATGTTATTGTCCGTGTTGATAAATTCATATTGCCGATCGACTTTTCCATATTGGATTGTGAGGTGGACTTTGAAGTGCCAATTATTCTTGGGAGACCTTTCCTAGCTACAGGGAAGGCCTTAGTTGATGTTGAAGCTGGAGAGTTGACATTCTGAGTGGGAAATGAGAAGGTGGTATTCCATGTTTGCAAATCAATGAGCCAACCCAATAGCACGGAGGTGTGTTCATTTATGGACATTGTCATAGCTGTGATAGTGGATGACACAAGTTCCGTGATAAATGTTGAAGATCCTCTTGAGGCCGTGATTCTTAATATGGATATCGATGATGATGCTAGTAGAGTGGAGTGCGTGAACGCATTGCATGGTATGGGTTCATATTCATATGAGCCTAGGAAGTTATCTTTGGATCTTGAAAACCGCAAAACTCCACCAACTAAGCCATCCATTGAGGAGCCACCGTTGTTGGAGTTGAAGCCACTTCCTCCACACCTCAGGTATGAATTTTTAGGCTCTAATTCAACTCTTCCAGTTATTCTTTCTTCTTGCCTTACTAATTGCAGGTTGAGGCCACTTTGGAAGTGCTTCAAAGGCGAAAAAGGGCAATAGGATGGACTCTGGCGAACATTCGGGGGATAAGCCCCGCATTTTGCATGCATAAAATCATCTTGGAGGAGGATGAAAGGCCTTCACTTGAACATCAAAGAAGACTAAATGAGGTGATGCAAGAAGTGGTAAAGAAAGAGGTTATCAAGTAGCTTGATGCCGGTGTGGTTTATCCAATCTCCGATAGCTCGTGGACCTCTCCGATCCAATGTGTTCCAAAGAAAGGAGGGATGACGGTAGTGACAAATGAAAATAATGAACTTATTCCCACTCGGACCATTACCGGGGAGAGTTTGTATGGATTACCGGAAACTCAACAAGGTGACCCGCAAGGATCATTTCCCTTTGCCATTCCTCGATCAAATGCTTGATCGCCTTGCGGGGCGAGCTTTTTATTGCTTTTTGGATGGGTATTCGGGCTATAATCAAATCTTAATTGACCCGGAAGACCAAGAGAATATCACTTTTACATGCCCTTATGGTACATTTGCTTTCTCCCGGATGCCATTCGGGTTGTGCAATGCTCCGGCGACCTTCCAACATTGCATGATGGCTATTTTAACAAACATGGTGGAAGACATATTGGAGGTCTTTATGGATGACTTTAGTGTGGTTGGTGACTCTTTTTAAGAATGCTTGGTAAATTTGGATAGAGTCTTGGCTCGATGTAAAGAAACTAACCTCGTTCTCAATTAGGAAAAATGCCATTTTATGGTTGAAGAAGGTATAGTGTTGGGTCACAAGATTTCTAAGCATGGGATTCAGGTAGACAAGGCTAAGATAGAGGTGATTTCAAGTCTCCCTCACCCCACTTCTGTCAAAGGGGTGAGGAGTTTTCTTGGGCATGCCGGGTTCTACCAGCGGTTTATCAAAGATTTATCGAAGGTTGTGAATCCACTTTTCAAGTTGCTAGAGAAAAATGCCAAGTTTGTTTTTGATGAAAAATGCATGGAGGCCTTTGAACTTGTAAAGCACAAGTTGACCACAACACCTATCATCACCGCACCTAATTGGAGTTTGCCCTTTGAACTAATGTGTGATGCAAGTGACGTTGCAGTGGGGGCGGTGTTAGGTCAACAAATTAGTAAAATGTTCCATCCCGTACTATTCAAGAAAGACTATAAATGAAGCTCAACGGAATTACACGGTTACGGAGAAGGAATTTTTGGCAATTGTATTTGCCATGGAAAATTTTCGGCCTTATCTTATGAGGGCCAATGTGATTGTGCACACGGACCATGCTTCCCTTAGGTATTTGATGACCAAGAAGGATTACAAGGCAAGATTGATGAGATGGGTTCTACTTCTTCAAGAATTTGACTTAGAAATAGTGGACCGGAAGGGAAGTGAGAATCAAGTTGCGGACCATTTGTCCCGGTTGGAGGAAGAAGGGAGGCCAGGTGACTGCCTTGAATAAATGATACATTCCCCGATGAGCAACTTCTTTCCGTGTCAATGTGTGACATTCCATGGTTCACAGACATCGCCAACTTCATTGTGACCGGAATTGTCCCATGTGAGCTCTCTTCCAACCAAAAGAAAAAACTCAAGTGGGATAGTTTGGATTAAAATTTGCACGGATGGTGTGATTAGAAGATGTGTCCCGAAAGGTGAACAATTGAGCATATTGGAGGCTTGTCACTCCTCCCCCCTATGGTGTCCATCATGGAGGAGTGAGGACAGCTTTAAAGGTCTCGAGTTGCAGTTTCTGTTGGCCGACTTTGTTTAAGGATGCTAGTGATTTGTTAAAGAGATGTGATACATGCCAAAGAGCCGGCGGAATTTCAAAAAGGGATGAGATGCCACTCAATACGATTCTCGAGGTGGATATTTTTGATGTTTGGGGTATCGATTTCATGGGTCCTTTCGTGAGCTCTTGTGGGAACACTTATATTCTTGTGGCGGTGGACTATGTCTCAAAGTGGGTTGAATTCGTGGCTTTACCTAACAATGAAGCCCGAAGTGTTGTGGCATTCTTAAAAAAGAGTATCTTCACAAGGTTTGTCACCCTTGCTATTATTAGTGATGGCGGGTCTCACTTTTGCAACAAGGCTTTTGACTCATTGCTTGCCAAGTATGGAGTAAATCACAAAGTGACCACCCCTTATCATCCTCAAGCTATTGGTCAAGTGGAAGTCTCCGACCAAAAAATAAAGAGTATCTTGTCTAAGACGGTCAATGCTAATAGGACCGGTTGGTCAAAAAAGTTGGATGACGCTCTATGGGCGTACCAGACGGATTACAAGACCCCAATTGGTATGTTCCCGTACCGATTGGTATTTGGAAAAGCTTTCCATCTTTCGGTCGAATTGGAACACAAGGCTATGTGGGCCTTGAGGAAGTTGAACTTGGAATGGGATGTTGCGGCGAATCTCTATGTTAAGCAACTTAATGAGCTTGATGAGTTTAGATTTCATTCCTACTCCAGCTCGTCCTTGTATAAGGACAAGATGAAATATCTTCACGACAAGTATGCTCGGGGAAAGGAATTCAAGGTTGGTGATATGGTCCTTCTTTTTAATCTAGGTTACGTCTATTTCCGGGAAAGCTCAAATCAAAGTGGAGTGTGCCAATTTGAACTTGTGCTCGTGAACCCATTTGGCGCTCTTGATCTAAGGAACAAGAATGGTGAAATATTTAGAGTCAATGGACATCGTGTAAAGCATTATCTTGGGAAGATTGATGATAGCCACGTGGTGGCTATGGTACATTTAAAATGATGTGTTCGTAACCCGCATCATGCCGCGACGTTAAATCAGGCGCTTCTTGGAAGGCAACCCATGTCTTTTTCTTTCTCTTTGATTTTTTTTGTAGTTTAGGATTTTTGAGCTAATTGATTGTGAGATGTTGTAGGGATTGTGTTGATGAAGTGCTAAGCAAGTTGGAACAAATGGAATAGTCTCTGAAGTTTGCCAGTGCGGCCGTGGTACACTTTTGTGCAGTCTGCGCTGGCATGTTCCAAATATAGCACTCTCTGAAGTTTTCCACTGCGACTGCGGTCCAGTTTGTGCGGTCAGCGGTGGACTTTCGCGGTCACGGTATGCTTTTATGCGTTTGCGTGCTAAAACTTCATGTGTTGAAATCCAGCGTGGTCCGCGGTCCCTTTTGCGCGGCCGCTCTGGTAGTTGAGTATGGGGCCCATAGTTTTTCTATAAACAGAGCCCAAGGGTCTAAGTATACCCTATTCAAACTTTGAAAACTCTGAGCCCTAGAACTACTGTTCATCCCTATCTGAGACCGTAACTCTTGCTTGCTTGGACTAATTGCATTCAATCTTCACAAACCTGGTAACATTTCATGCATTTTTGATTAATTAATTTCATATTTTCATTTTTTATGGATTGCCCAGTAGTTTAGCTTCTTCTTTTTCATTTAATTATTAGTTTAGGATAGTTTAAGACCTGGGTTTTGTGCTGAATGTGTTTAATCAATGGACGAACTGAATAGGGAAAAAGTAGGTGTAAAAACTTGAACAACAATGGCAAAAATGCAACCCTAACTTAGTGCCCGTAAACCCTAGCTCAGCACAGACAACGGTTGCTTTTGCGCGACCGCGCTGCCTTGACGCAATCTGTGTTGTGCGGACCGTGGTGCTCTTTTGATTGCAAGTTAAATTCTTCCAGCGCAGCCGCATTGCGCTTTTGTGCGGTCCACGCTAGCCCACCATAGCCGCAACCCTATTTTGTGCGGACCGCGATGGGAGATTCAAAGAGTTGTGTTTTGGGGCCTTTGCCCAGTGCGGGCAGCGATCGCTTTTGTGCAGTCCACGGTGCCTCCAACACGGCCGCACCCCTATTTTATGTGGTCCGCAGTGCTATGTTCTGCAACCTGTTATGCAACTGTGTATTGCAATTATGTCTGCAATCTATTTCATTCACCTATTTCACTGCATGTGCTTAAACTTACAATATTAGATGCGTGTCTTTGCAGATAATGGTTAAATTAAGGGGCGACAAACAATCACAACAACCCGGGAGAGGTGGTTCCTCCCGACGGGGTAAAGGCAAAAGAATTTCAAAAACTCACTCCCCAGGCTTGGGAGAACATAAAAAAGACCCAGAAACTGATAAGAGTTGCTGATAAGGCTGTTTCTCATTCCTCGGGGAGTGAGTATGTGCCCTCCAAATACATCTCCTCAGATTCAGTCCCAACTCACATTACCAACCCCTGCCACCTAGATGATACCCCTGCACCATCACCCACCACCAAAATACCGGTAAATATAGTCTCAGATGTATCTGACGAGTCCGCATCCGGTAGTGGAAACTACTCCACCTCCCCCACAGCTTCATTATCTAGGGAGAGTGCAGGCAGAGATGAGGGAGGTGAGCCTTAGATTGGAGGAATTGCTCGAACTAGGAAAGCTGAAGAGTGGGAAGATAGATTCATGAGCCAAGTGGCTTACCATAAGTTTAAGGAGTGGTAGCCGGTGAGGAAGTTGATACCGGAGAGGAGCTTTATTGACACTGACCTTTTACCCCACAACCCTAATGTGTAGAGGGAGTTCAGAACTAGAAAGGGCTGGGAGTTCTTCATGGAAAAGTGCATCGATACAAATGAGCACATGGTCAGGGAATTCTGCTATAATGTAGCTCACATTGTCAAGGATACTAAGGTGACCAAAGTTAGAGACAAAACAATGTTGTTTGATGGAAAATCTTTAAATGAGTATTTGGGGTTTCGGGATGAAGATGAATCACTTTATCTGGCCAAGTTAGGGATGGGTAAGGAAATTCGTCCTTGGTTGGACCAGTACATGGCAATCCAAGGTACTGTTCCAGTATGGTTGCAAGTAGGGAAGAAAATATTCCGGAAGACCTTCAACTTTGAGGCTGGAGGGTGGTTGAAATTTGTGTTTAGTCGGCTTGACCCTTCTACCCATGATCAGACTATTCCACTTACCCGGGCGTTCTTGTTGCATCTATTATGGACGGGTACCCTATCAATGTGGTCAATGTGATGTCCCGTGTGATTTCTGCTGTGGGGCAAGAGCATGACCGGAATTATCCTTTTCCTAACACCCTTTCAATGTATTTCCGGGACATGGAGGTGGAGAAGAAGAGATATGATGTCAAGACCAAGCATGTGGCTCTCTACTCTTGGTACAGTATGTAGGGCCCAGACAACCCTAAATCTAAGAACTACCAGCCACATGCCTCTGCCCCAACTGGCCAATCTGAGGAGCCAGCTGTGGTAGAGCCTTCTAACGAGCCTGCTGCCACTACAGTAGTAGACTTGCCTCCAGGACCTTCCTCTGTTGCTGGTCCCAGTACTTCAGCTGGCCCGGGGGTGCCATCTTCCTGGGCTCATCCCCTCACTGCCCATCAGTTGAGCAAGACATTGGCTAGTTTGAACAACTAGATGTCAGTTGCGACATCCAAGTTTTCCACATTGTCTTCCACCATTCAGACACAATCAATACCTCAGCCAGTTCAGATTCCTCAGTCCATTGAGGACACTTTGAAGAAGCTCTTGGAGAACCAGGAACAGATTATGAAGACACAGGCTACTTTGACTACAGCAGTGGAGTCACATGGCAAGGCTCAAAGGAGCTTGCCAAGGAGCACAAGAAGATGAGGAGATCACGGGCTTCCAAAGAGTCTGTGAAATAGCTCAGAACTGATGTGGACAAGCTATTGGCAGACCAGATGCCTTTAGACTTGCTATTTGGGGACCCATCACCAGTAGCAGAGCCCCAGCATGAGCAGGCACCCAGGAAGCCAAGGAAGAAGAGGAAGCTCCCCAGCACAGCTGATGCAGTTATTGAGGTGGAAGCCTCACAGGAGGCCTCCTCCAGTTTGCCACATGCTGCACCTGACATTCAGCCGGTCCAGGAATAGGTCCCAGTCCCAGCAGTTGAGCAGCAGGAGACCGGGAGCCATTCTGAGGCTCCCGCACATACGGAGGACTTGGGGACCACTGATGATCCCATGAAGACTGATCAGGCCTAGGGAGCCCCTATATCCTTTTTTATGACTTTTTTATACTTATTTTGATAGTTGGTATTGGGGACAATGCCAACTTTTATTCGTGGGGGTGCGCCCTACTTTTCTTTAGATTATCTGGATGACTGTATATATAGATTGTTAGTTTATGCTTTACTTTGATTTTCTACTTTGGGTTGTATATAACTTTACATTTTAGCCACTTTTCTCGTACTTTTATTCGCTCTTTTGGTCTGTATATAAAGTTACATTTCTGTATATATTCATCCCCCGTTGTATATTCTACCCCCCTATTGTACATATTCATTCCATTTTATATTTATATTTTCGCACAAAAGTTTTCATTTTTAGCTTTATAGATAGGCTCGTAGCCTTTTGTTTTATTTTTGATGTTTTCAATAAACCCTTGGTTTTCTTAAGGTCACGGTTCTTTCCAAGGGTGGAGTATTGTGTGAACCGGGTGGCTCTTCCCGATGATGAATGGCGTGACAACCTGCTTAAGGGTTTGAGTCCTTTTTTTGCTTTTTCTTTTGTTTTTAATTGTTTTTAGTTAAGAGTGCTTCAAGCATAGCTTCACTTGGGCCTAACACATTTGCCTATGATCCCATGGTCAAAGACAAGTGGTTGTGTTTAAGATGGTGAAAGCAGTGACCTTGAGACTCTTGAGTTGTCTAAACAAACATCATGTGGTCTTTCGGGACTATTGTGTGCTCAATCGTAGCTAAGGTTGTTGTGGGCTCTCGACTCTATGTTCTAAGCAATCCTTGAGTGTGTGCGGTGAGAAATTGAATTATGAGTCCAAGTCTCGAGCCAATGGTCTAGAACTTACCCCGAATATTTGTTGAGGCAAAATTTTGAGTGAAATTTAACCCGAGAAGTGATTATAGGCTCTCCTTGATCCAAATGATAAGTTGAATAATTCCATAGCCTACCAATGAGATAATCCCTAGTTAACTCTTTTGATCTTTAAACCTTCTTCTTTCATGAACCAATGCTACAAGCCTATACCCGTTCTAAATTTTACCCTCTCTTGACACCCACATATTCCCTTGAGTAATGGAAAATTCTAAGTTTGGGAGGAGAGACAAGAAAGGAAGCAAAAGGGGGTAAAAGGTACAAAAGCATAAAAGAAAAGGAAAGGAATGAAAAAGAAAGAAAAGAAAAAGACAAAAAGAATGCCAAATATGAAAAAGAATTAAAAAAAGGGAGGGATTCAAAGAAAATCAAAAGTGAAGAAGGTGTGGAAAAAGTAGAAAAAGGAGAAATATTTTGAATTGGTTAAGAAAGAGTGACAAAGTGCCTCTCTAAACCCTTGGAACAGGTGAAATGACTCAAAGAGTCAAGTGAATTGTGCCAATGATTCAAAAGAAGAGCTTAAGGGAAGATTGAATCTACTTGAATAAAAACATATCCTACTCTTACCCAAAAGCCTTCACATTAACTTCACAAAAGCCCTATATGATCTTGAGTTGGATAACACTCGCATTAGTAGATACTTACATGAGGGTCAAGCATATGGAACCTAGAGCCGGACTTGTGACCTTTCTTTGAGAGAGACGAGTGAACTCCCATTAACCTCGGTTTGTGTGCTCATACTCTAAAAAGGTGAGGTTTGCTTAGGGAAAGTTAAGGATATATGAGTTTGGATTTCACAACGACCAAAGCAATCAAGAGAGTTCTCTGATGTAATGAGTCAATTCTTGATGCTCTTGTGTCATACTTGATCCATAGTTTTCAAGGTTTGAATGTTGTTAATGATCCATTTGTATTGAGGGAAATTGTTAGTCCCAATTGATGCTTATTGAGGTTACTTTAGGATAGCTGAAATTACTTGGATTGACCTTTAAAGTATGGGTTTTATTTTGTTTGCTTGAGGACAAATAAAGGTTTAAGTTTGGGGGAGTTGATAAATCGGGATTCTAATGTGTTTTATGCATCTACTTGCCTATGCTTTGGTTATAAACTACTACAAAATAACACCAAAATTCTCAAAAGTTGTGCTTGATTGCAGGTTTGATCGACAAAATAACAAATGTCAAAGATCGACTAAAAAAGGAGTGAAACCTGCTCAAGTGTCAAAGACTAAGTGAATTGAGAAAAAGAGTACATAGTGCGGATCGCGCAAAAGCGAATGCGGCCGCACAAGAAAGTTCAGAGAGTTATCATATTCAAGTCGGAGGTAACGCGAGCGCGGTACACTTATGCGCGGTCCGCGGTCAGGATCCGCGGCCGCGCTACTCTTTTGCGCGGTCTGCGGAGCAGAGATTCAGAGAGTTAACATTTTGACAATTTCAAGCAATGTGGTCCGAACTCCTTTATGTGTGGCCGCGCCAAACTCCACCACAGCCGCGTTGCATTTCCACACGGTCTGCGGTCCTCAACTTCAGAGAAGCAGAAACCAGAAGTCCAAGAGCCAGTGCGGCCGCGGTCTTTTTTGCGCGGTCCACAGCCGCACGGGTATTTTTGTTCAGTTTTTTTAGCCTAGTATAAATAGAACATTTTACCATTTTTAGGTAACGTTTTATATTTTGAACGCAACAGAGCTCGTGAGACTCAATATTGTAGTCATTTTTGGCACTTTTGCTCTTTGTTAATGATAGATTATTGTAGTTTTTTCTTAGTAATCAATTAATATGCTTAGTTCTTCATCTATTTCTTCAATTTTTGTATCTAGCATGAGTATCTAACCTTAGTATGGGTAATTGATAGGTGTTGCCATCTAGGGTTAGATTGATTATAGGTGTTTGCTATTTGGGTTGATTTTTTTTAATATTTCAAACTTGTGGTTGCAAACATAGATTCAAGCTTAATGGGTTTGGCTCTTCTTGAGAAAGAGAGTTTATGACCCCAAAATTGGCTCAACAAGGAATTGGGATGGACTCATGATAAATGATAATCCCAATTAACAGGTTAAATCTCGAGAGAGTAATCACCCTACTTGAATTCTAGTTGCTTGATCAAATTGGCTTACCCAATTGGTCTCGAAAGAGTCAATTGGGCAAAATCACTCTCTCTACCGAGAGGTGTGAGAGTGGGTACAATTGTGCAATGGTTATAGCATAAGCCCTAAATATATCAATCTACCCTTAGTAATTTCTACCCGTCAATTAGCCACCTAGGTAGTGTCACGACCCTAGTGCCTTTCTCTATATCAAATACAACTTAGCAATATTCTCGTAGCATAATTTAGTGTTAATCATTAGTTTTATAATAGTAGCTATAAAAATCAAAAATCAAAAATATTTGAAGCGACATTAGGAGTACAAGTACATCTCTAGACTAGATAGAAAATCCAACTCCACTATTAGCTCCCTGAGAAAATCGATCCCGACCTCTATTCGGGTAAAAGTTATTGTGACCCGCTCTTACTACCTTGGTGTAGCGTCGAGTTGGCAGTGATCGGTATGTTATTTCTCGGCACCCCGTTATTATTTTCACTGTGGTTGCCTGATTCAACGTCAACACTTAAGCGAGCAGATTGAGAATCTAATATATTAAATAGTCCTGAAATCAAATTTCAAAAAACAAGTGTAAAATAATGTGTGTTATCACGATTCGTATTAAATTATCACTATTATCCTTATCCCCACGTTGGATGCCAACTGTTTACCTCTTAAAATGGACAATAATTATATTTGTACGCAGTTTAAAGGATATGTAATTTAATTTAACACAAATGATCAAAGAACATCAAATAATTGAATTGAAATAAAATAAAACGGTCAAACCAAAGTGATGTAGTAATTAAGCCTTGTATTCAGCTTAAATGCTAACGATCAGTCACAATCGAGCCCTCGAGATAGAGCTCGGATCTATCCTCGATTTTGCCCATACATATACACATAGAATAAAATTGAAGCATAAGGGGTAAAATGTCTATTTGTACATAAAATTGTAGCTTTGTGACAAGTTGTAATTAATTGTAGTTGTTCATCTTTGATACATCCATTTATGACATGACCATGGTCTCTCTTTATTAATTATTAATCTTAGTCAAAGATCCAACAAATCGTATAATCTATATTATATTAAAAGGGGAGTAGTGAAGCATAAGGTAAAGTCAAATAGCAAGCTAAAAAAAGTCACTTGACAATTTTAAGACAATATTAAAAATATAAATTATAAATTGAAACATAATTAATGAAAGTAGTAGTTCAATAAGAATTAATTTTTAATTATGATACAAATCTTTATTAGTAGTATAATTTAGTTAATATTTTTTTCTATAAATATGGTAGGGACGAAATAAATTATGGTAGGGACGAATTTTAATTAATTGATCAAGCTTTGTAACTGACCTTATTTTGGTACAATATACATTACTGTAAGTATCTTTAATTAAAATTTTATATATAATTCAGTTATGGTAGGTATCTTTTTTGAGAAAGAATCAAATAAATTTTTATTTTGTATCTTACACATTAATTTTAAGTTAAAATAATAATTTTTTATTTAGTACAAGCTTTGTATCTGATCTTATTTGGGTACAATATACATTAATATAGGTATCTTTTATTAAACTTTTGTGTATAATTCAATTATGGTAGATATCCTTTTTTGAGAAAGAATTAATTAAATTTATATTTCGTATCTTATACATTAATTTTAAGTTGGAATAATAATTTTTTTATTTAGTACAAGCTTTGTATCTGACCTTATTTGTGAACAAAAAACATTACTATAGGTATCTTTAGTTATATTTTGTGTATAATTCAGTTATGGTAGGAAAAATAAATAAATATATATATATATATATATGAGGTTATATTAATGTTTCCAATTCGGACAAATAAATATTTTATACATAAATAAATATATTTTAAAATAATATTCAAAATATTGATGCAACAATTAGAGTTTTTACGATTAATATTTGAATTGAGTATTGCTAGGTTAAGTTTGAAAGTATAAGATGATTTTTGAAAATATGGTCCAATGGAGAAAATAGAAGAATAAGATATATTTGAATTTGAGATGGGACTTTTTTTTAATATGATAAGAAAAATTATATTTAAGAATATGAGCAATAGAGTCAAAGTTACTATTGAAATAATTATATTTATTATTTATATTATATTAAAATGAATGTGATAAAAGTGGATATTAAATTCAAGTAAACTAATAAAAAAATACATGACAACATTAATAATATTAAGTACTGAATATACAATAGCAAAATAAGAAACAAACAGAGAAAAAATCAAAATTTCTATCATAAAGAACAAAAAAGGATAAAACTTATTTAAATTTGATATAAAAAAGTTTTTTTAAGTATGATAAAAAAAGGTCATGATGTGGACAAGGCCACATAACTGAAGTTTAATAGATTAAAAAAATTAAAAAATATCAAAATATTAATAAATTAGAGATAATGCGAGGTTATTTATACTAAGAATTAGTTTTAAAATAAAGTAAATATATAATGCTTAAAAATATTATTAATGAATTTAAACTATTTAATAATTTTGAGTATTAATTTTGAATAAAATAAATATTTTTTCAATATTAAAAAATCATATATCGATTTATATAATAATATTAAAGATTATAAATAGATTGTGATATTAAATAAAGAGGCATGTTAATGAAAGCCACATAAGAAAATAAAAATACTACATATTAGGTAACTTAATAGCAATAATAAAAAAATTAAAAATATTTAATATTAAAAATAGAAGGGAAAGACGATTTGAACTTAAGATTTAGATTAAAATTATGGTGAATACGCTCAAAATATGAATAGGACTACAAATTAAAATTTTACTAGATAAAAAACTAAAAATTGGATAACATTAAAGTCTAATTTATATCCTAACGTTAAAAGAGAAAGAAAATTTAATTACATGTGATACAAAAAATAATTATAAGAAAATTTATTAGATTTAAAATATAACAAGAAAAAACTTATCTATTAATATTTTAAACTAATTCAAAGTTATAACTTAAAATAAGACATGATATTATATATTTTATTTATCGGTAAAATATTAATATAAAAAACTAATTAAAAATTCATAGTAGTGAAGAGGATGTATAAAGAGGAAAATAGAGATAGTGTGAGAATATTTATACTTTGAATTAATTAAGTATAAGGAAATTAAATAATTAAATAATACTCAAAATATTATTGAAAGATTTAAATAAAAAAAGAGTTCCAAGTAAGAGGATAAAAGTACAAAAATAAATAAAATTTTAGGAATAAAAAAATTTATATTTATATATGTTTATCAAAAGGGCAATAAGCAAGATATCAAGTCAATTGATAAGCTAATAAAAGATTACATGAATATAACATTATTAAGTAATAGATAATGCAATAACTAGAAGCAAAGATTAAAGAAAGAGTTGTCTTGGGAAAAATGTAGAAGGATAAGACTTATTCGAATTTGCGGTGAAACATAAAGTAATAGTTGTAAGCATGTAAATTTTATTAAAGTTAAATCCATGAAATAATTTGGACTATATTTTAAATTCAAGATATATTGGTCCAAATAAATATATGGGCTAATATAATTGAATCAATTATATAAGTCCAAAATATATGGATTAAAAAAAATAAGTCTTAATCCATTGGGCTAGCCCATTTAATTGGGCTAAAGTGATGAGCCCACTTCATTAAGCCCAAAATGTCATTTTTCTAGAGGCCCAGTTTGGTGCCACGTGTCAAATGACGTGGCACGCCAAGTCAAACGGAAGAGCCAATGGGATCATGCCACGTGTCAAAATGACAAGGCATGCCAAGTCACACTAAAAGGCCAATGAAATCGCGCCACGTGTGCAAGTGACATGTTCTGGCCAATCAAATGCGGCCATGTCACACTTCAATTTGATTGGTCGGAAAGAGTTTGTTCTTATCACAACTCCTCCCTTCCACAACTATAAATAGGGGTCTTCATAACTCAGAAAAAGGACCTAGAAGTTATAACAAGCAGCAAGAGAGAGCTCGTAGATCAAACACCGCAAATTCCTCCACAAGTTTCAAGCTTCAAGCAATCAAGTTCAAGTTCAAGAAATAAAGTTCAAGCTCAAGAACAAGATCATCGTTCGTGGCAACAAACATAGATTCAAGATCAAGCTCAAAGGCCCTTGAATGTATTTATACTAGAAAAGTAGAATCAGAGGAATCATAGAGATTGTAACACTCAAATATTCAAAATCAAATACCACGATTGTTGCAATATTTTCGGTCTTGATTTTAATTTTTTCGTCCGCAAATTTATTGTCTACAAATTCTGGCACGCCCAGCGGGACAATCTCTACCTCTCATCTCAACATTTCAATCACCAAAGTCCAAGAACATTGAAATGGCTTCAAAGAAAATCAACTCCGTTTCAACTTCCACCAAGGCTGCTAACTCCAGGTTCTATGCTGATGTGGAAAATATCTTCGATGTCACCTTCGGAAGCTTGGACCAGTTACGAGGAGCAAAGCAAGCTCTTTAGGACAACAAGCACCCCAAGTGCCGTCCGCGTCAACCTCTGTTTTCGGATCTTCATCCTCAAAAGGAGCAAGATCTTCCACAAACGCATCTGAAGGAGGAAGCGATGTTGCTGAAAAGATCAAGAAAACTCTTGCTCTGCTTGACCTCTCCGGATCCAAGCACTCTGCTATGAAGGAAGATGATGATGCTTCAAGTGATGGATCCTCCCCACTTACACTACATAGCGTGAGCCAATCAAGGGTCAATCTATGTGAAAATCCATGCTACTCTCCGTCATCCACGACAATCATGCAAGCCATGGTGAAAAACACTTCAT
>MU686465.1:3882-28111 GCA_026770625.1 Nicotiana glauca
CTTCCCAAAAGATAACAATACGTTAGTCGCTTTAGGTACGTTTTTAATAAATTTACATTCCTAAATTCGGGTGTGCATTTCATGTGACCCAAATCCAAATCCAAAAACGTTGAATAAGAATGTGTCGAGGATCCAGGTGCATTTCATGTGACGTGATCCAAAAATACGTTCTTAAACAACGTTCACTTTCGTAAATAAAAAATAATAATTGATAAAAAGCGATAAATAATTATAAAATTACACTATAGGTTGGAGCATGTATAAAAAATTAGATTTTAGCCATTTATAATAATTTAAGCGACCGTGTTAGAACCACGGGATCCGAGGGTGCCTAACACCTTCCCTCGGGTCAACAGAATTCCTTACACAGAATTTCTGGTTCGCAGACTCCAATTTGGAAGTCAACAAGTTTCCTCGATTTGGGATTTAATTAAACCGGTGACTTGGGATACCAAAAGCCAATCCTATCCCAAGTGGCGACTCTTAAAAATAAATAAATAATCCCATTTCGAATAATGTCACTTAAATTGGAAAAACTCCCCTTAAACATCTATCCTTCGGGGTAGGGTGTGTAAAAAAGGAGGTGTGACAATGAGTAAAACTAGCTCCCAGTTTTCGGACAGATAGTTGAAAAATAATCAGTATTTATCGAATTAATAAAAAATAATTACTATTTTGCTGCAATAGAGATCGGTCCACCATAATATACTAGAGTTTGGTGCACCTGTGCATGAAATCCAGCATATTATGCTGGATCGGTATACTTTGTTGGCTCAGTATAATATATTGGAAACTCGAGCACCGGTGCTCCAAACTCCAGTATATTATGCTGGACCGGTATACTTGCTGGAACTCCAGTACCGATATACTTGCTGGAACTCCAGTATATTATGATGGAGTTCTAATGTACTTATGCTGGAATTATGCTGGAGTTCCAGCATACTTATCTTGGAACTCTAGAATAATATGCTGGAGTTCAAGTATACTTATGCTGGAACTCCAGCATAATATACTGGCGTATTTTCCAGGTTTTGAACAATGTTTTCGCTCATATTTATCTTTATATAAAAAGTAGATAAATTTCGATTACTTTTGAAATTGGGCTATTTTTGAACGGTCGATTATAAATCTGGCTATTTTTGAATTTCACCCATCAACAACTTATTTTCTTTTTGGCCGTTATACAAAGAATATTAACTTAAATTTCCCTTTTATTATAATGACAAAATTTATATACCTATACAAATATTATGGCATATTTAAAAAATACATGTTTCAAAAGTTTCATAACACATAAATATTGTCCCATGTCTAAACTATGAATTCCAAAAAATATTCTTTATTTCTTAAATTTTATTTCCAATCAAACTATGTCATAGGAATTGAACGGACAGGGTTAAGCTTTTCTAATATATGACTTAGGAGAGAAATAAGAGAGAAAATTAGGAGTCGTTTGGACATACAAAAATTCCCTTTTCGGAAAAGCAAAAATCAAATTACTTTTGGTTATAGATTTAACTGATTTTTTGAAGATGAGTTTCCAAAAAGAATTTGAAGATGAGTTTCAAATTTGAAAAAGTAATTTTATCACTTTTTCGTATAAAATTTGGCTACCCCTCACAAAAGTGTAATGCTTTTCGAAGTGAATATATAAATGCATGCTCAAATGCAATTTTAAATATAGTATTTGTGCACAAAATTATGTTCAATCGGACACGTCCTGAAATTAATACGTAGTTTGTGCAAAGTCGATGGCCATTAAACATGGGCGAATGTAAAGTCAACGATATGGGTTTAGCAGAACCGGAATAGCTTTCATTTAAATTATATTCTATATTATATTAAAAACACGAAAGCCCTTAGCGAAATGTCGTTCGTCTTTTTTACCCCTTTAAAATATAGTTTTCACTAGACAAAATAGTCATTTACAGTAATTATTTTTCTAATATATATGAATAGTCATTTAATTATTTTCCTTATATTTAAGAATAATCATTTAATTGTTCTCCTAATATTTAGAACTTTAATTTTTCTAACTCCTTCCAATTCTAGAATATAGATTCTAATATTTGAATCTAACGCTTGTTATGATTTACTTATAAGCAAATTGAAATAGAAGAATTATGCTTAGCTTACGTCTCCAATTTGTAAGTAAAGAAAGTATCCTTTTTTATTTAGGAGTTAAAAGTATTTTGGCAATTAAATAATTTTGAATTATTTGATTTAGTAAGAGCTCCTAATATTAAGAAATTTAAATTATAAATCTCTTGCTTAGTATTTAAAACATTAAAATTAACTAATATTTTAAGGACAACCCACTGATTTTATTATTGTTTTTTAAATAATTTATAGCCGATCATAACTTTAAACCAATTAATTCAATACAATTAAATTATTTTAGTAAAGTAAAAATAAAATAAATATATCTTCTACAAAATTTATGTACCAAAATATAAAAACACAATCTTAAATACTAAATTATCATTCTCTATTATGATATTCTTTAACTCAATATTAAATGTTAGAAATACTTCAAAATGATATTTAACAATTGCACGTTAGATACAGTTTTATAATGGTATTATAATTTTTATACTTTTTGATATTAGATACACGTGCAAAGCGCGTACTCTAAAATTAGTATATTTATAAAAAGACAACAATTCAGGTCCATATAATCATGTACGATCAAATTTTAAAGAGAAAACAGCAAAAGATTGAAAAAGGATGAAAAGTATTACAACAAAATAGGACATCTTCGGGTCACAGGCGGGACCTATATTGGCTTATGTTGAGGGGTCATCGGACCCATAAACTTAGGCAGAAATCTTGTATATGTATATGTGTACCTTAAAAATAATTAATTAAAATCAATTGACACTCTTAATGCTAAAAGTCTTTAGGGACACTGCTTGAACGTAATATTGTGCCCGTATCGCATTAAATTCCTGGATCCGCCTCTATCTCGGGTGGTTGGTCCAATTACTATTATTGATGGAACTTGAAAACCATGTTCAAGAAAGTATTCGTTCCCTTTGTGCAAAATAAGTATAGAACATCAGGTATGCTGTAATTTATATCAGACTAGAAAAGAACATGCAAATAGTTTGTTATAACTTCAGTTGCGATCGAGAAGTTAAATTTCCTTTTCTTACATTTATTACAATCTATTTGGTTGTGTGTTATTTTCATGAAACGACCTAGCCATCACAGTCAGATTCCAAACGATAAACGGATACTCCGATACCATGCAAATTGGTACATGTTTAGAAATAACGTAAGATAACTAAAAGATTCTGGCTCATCAACTTGAGATTTTCAGAATACGCCATCTCAGAATTACATGTTGCCAATTGAATTAAGTGCTAATAACTATTTTATAAGATTATCCAAACAAGTTTAGAAATAACGTAAGGAAAAAAGTACTACTATTATATATCGCAATAGTTACAATTATGATTATCCTAACAGTATATTTGAAAAAAGTGTAAATACACAAATATATTAATAGTGACATAAGGTAAACATTCTTGTTAATAGTTTTAGATGCAATACAATTTTATGAGTTCTTTGCATTTTGCACCTCTAACATATGTAATCTCTTTCTTTTATTTACACCCTATATAACATTTTTGATGATTTGCACTCTAAAATTTATATTTCTTTACAAAGTCGTAAAAACTATTTTATGGGGGATAAACAGGAAACAAAAGATTTACGAGTATTTGTTAAAAGTTCACCAAATCATATTTTGGCAAACTTTTGCAACTTCTTTTCCTTTATTTATTTATTTTTTTTCTTATCGTGACTAGTTAAAAAGAACATAAAAGACTAGATACTTGTCGACTGAAAATAAGTAGAAAATTGCCTCCAAGTCTTAGGAGAATGAAACTCCAACATTTTCTAAAGACAAAATTAGGACATTTCTCAAGATCTATTTCTTATGTGAAACAGGCTTTCAATACTTTCAAGTGATATTATGAAGTTAACGCCTCCGTGCGAAAGCATTTGCTTCCTGCTTGATGATAGGCTATAATTACTTATTTTAGTCGATTATGATACTCAAATTTACTGCACTTTGATTGAGTTTGATAGCTTTAATCGCTAGTGTCTTGCACTAACTGTGTGTTTTATGCCTTGTAGGAGTGATTCCGAGCTATATAGATGTTATGGAATGAATTCAAGTGATTTGGAGCTTTGAAGTCTGAGTAAAAACTCAAGGAATTAAGCCGGAATCGTATTTGGGGGTCAACGGATGATAGTTAGAGCGAACGAAGAATCGAGTAGGCATGGTGCACCTGTCTAGTAAAATGGATATAACTTTTTGCTCAGAACTCCATTTAGTCTCCACAATATATGGTTGGAAAGCTAACTTAAAGGGATACAACTTTTATAATTTACGTATTTCCAAATTTCGAACGTAACGGGGCAAAACGCGCAAGATTTGAGCTAAAACAAACGAAATCGAGAAAAAGGCCAATTGTGCGCCACAGGCAGCGCCTGGCGCCACCTGTTGCGCTGAAAACAGTGTGCACAAATAATGGGGTGCCATGGAGCGCACCTGGCTGGGCGCCGATGACGTGAAATGTGTCCTATTTGCCCGGGACAAGTTTATTTCGGCCCTAGACCTACCCAACACGTATAAAAGCAAGACTAAACCTATTTTTGAAGGGGGAGATGCCAGCCACTTTGGAGTAAAAACACACACGGGATCGTGAGGAAGCGGAGAATTCTCTATTTTCTTCATCTTTTTCTAGTATTTTCAATTGATTCAACAATTATACAATTGTTTGATTACATCATGAGTGGCTAAACACCCATTGTCTGGGGTTGTGATTTAGCCATGAATATTGTTGTTTGATATTAGCTTGACCTTGATTATAATTCACCAATATATGGTTGTTTCTTCAATTATGTGTTTAATTGCTTAATTGTCTGGCCAGCAGTTAGGTTCTATTTACTATCTATGCTATGCTTGGGAAAGCCGTGTTTAGATTAGAGAAGAATTGAAGAGAGCATGATCTTAACCCTTATGGGGAGCGGATTTATGGTTAGGATAGGAATATACCTAGTCACCGTGCTTAATTAAATATCGTAATCTTAATGTGTTCTTAATAGATTGATTTCATAGGAATATAGGCGTTAATCTATTGAGAATAGGTGAGTAGTACTTCGGGAGAAGGCTATGAGAGCATTTATCGATTAATTAGCAACCATGAGTGAATTATATGAAAGGAAGAGTTAATTAGAACACAATATGAATGGTGAATTGATCACAACCCTGAAATACTTGTCTCTACTGAATATACAACAATCAATTCGTTGCTTGATAATTTAGTTATTATTTAGAATCGTAGTATAATATAATCATCTTATTGGACTTTGATTTTAGCTGGATTGAATAATAATTTTAGTGATTTAGTGAGTAGTTTATACAAGTCTCTGTGGGTTCGACACTCAACTTATCATTATATTACTTGTCGACCACGTATACTTGCGTGTGCATTTGGTCTGAAGAACGCTGGGGCAACATACATGCAAGCAATGACCACTGTATTCCATGATATGATCCATAAAGAGATTGAGGTGTACGTATATGATGTGATCATTAAGTCAAAGCAGCAGGCCGACCATGTCGCAGATCTGAGGAAGTTCTTTCAGAGGCTTCGCAGGAACGACATTAAACTTAAACCTGCCAAGTGTGCATTTAGGGTTCCATCCGGAAAGCTATTAGGATTCATAGTCAGTCGGTGAGGTATTGAGTTAGATCCGTCAAGGATTAAAGCTATCCAAGAACTGCCACCCCCGAAGAACAAGACCAAAATGATGAGTCTGTTAGGGAGGTTGAACTATATCAGCAGGTTTATTGCTCAACTCACAGCAACTTGTGAACCCATTTTGCTACTGAAGAAGGATGTTGTGCTAGAATGGACCGAAGAATGCCAGGAGGTGTTTGACCAGATAAAAGGGTATTTATCAAATCCACCTGTATTGGTTCCACCTGAACCAGGGAGACCGTTGATTCTTTATTTATCATTCCTGGAGAATTCATTTGGCTGTGTACTGGGGCAGCACGACATCACCGGCAGGAAGGAACAAGCCATCTATTATCTCAGCAAGAAGTTTACGGCTTATGAGGTTAAGTACACTCACCTTGAGAGGACATGTTGCGCCTTAACTTGGGTGGCACAGAAATTGAAGCATTATCTGTCATCCTATACTACTTACCTCATTTCATGCTTGGATCCATTGAAGTATATTTTTCAAAAGCCTATACCCACAGGGAGACTGGCGAAGTGGCAAATATTACTCACGGAGTTTGACATCGTCTATGTGACGAGGACTGCAATGAAAGCCCAAGCACTGGCTGATCACTTGGCTGAGAATCCAGTCGATGAAGAATACGAGCCATTAAGGACATATTTTCCTGATGAAGAAGTGATGCATATCGACGAGCTGGAGCTGACTGAAGAACCAGGATGGAGGTTTTTCTTTGATGGGGCTGCAAATATGAAAGGAGTTGGAGTAGGAGTTGTACTTATTTCTGAAACAGGGCACCACTATCCTGTTACGGCTCAGCTCCGTTTCTATTGTACCAACAACATGGCTGAATATGAGGCATGTATTTTGGGTTTGTGGTTAGCTGTGGACATGGATGTCCAGGACATTTTTGTCTTGGGAGACTCGGACCTCCTGGTACATCAAATTCAAGGAGAATGGGAAACACGGGATTTGAAACTTATACCATATCGACAATGTTTGCATGATCTTTGTCAATGGTTTCGATCAGTGGAATTTAGGCATATCCCAAGAGTCCCTAATGAGGTTGCCGATGCTTTGGCTACCTTGGAAGCAATGTTGTACCATCCAGACAAAATTCATGTTGATCCGTTGCATATTCAAGTCCGTAATCAGCATGCTTACTGTAACATGGTGGAAGAAGAATTTGATGGCGAACCATGGTTCCATGATGTCAAGGAGTACATCAGGATGAGGATACACCCGGCGCAGGCTACGGGAGATCAAAAGAGAGCCATTCGACGGTTGGCAAGTGATTTTTTCCTCAGTGGAGGAGTGTTGTATAAAAGAACACCCAATCTTGGATTGTTAAAATGTGTGGATGCTAAACAAGCTACGGCAGTCATGGCGGAAGTACATTCTGGAGTTTGTAGGCCGCACATGAGCGGATATGTATTGACGAAGAAGATTCTTCAAGCAGGGTATTATTGGCTCACTATGGAGCGAGATTGTATTGGCTTTGTTCACAAATTTCATCAATGCCAGATACACGGAGATTTGATTCATTCTCCTCCATCGGAATTGCACACAATGTCGGCACCCTGGCCCTTCGTTGTTTGGGGCATGGATGTTATTGGGCCCATTGATCCAGCAGCATCCAATGGACACAGGTTCATTCTGGTGGCCATTGATTACTTTACCAAATGGATTGAGGCTAAAACTTTCAAGTCTGTAACCAAGAAGACGGTGGTTGATTTTGTGCACTCAAATATCATATGCCGATCTGGAATCCCAAAGGTAATCATCACAGATAACGATGCTAATCTTAACAGTAATTTGATGAAAGAAGTATGTCAGAAGTTTAAGATTACACATTGCAATTCCACCCCATATCGTCCCAAGGCGAATGGAGTAGTTGAGGCAGCCAACAAAAATATAAAGAAGATATTGAGGAAAATGGTAGAAAGCTCCAGGCAATGGCATGAAAAGTTACCATTTACGTTGTTGGGTTATCGCACTACTGTTCGTACTTCAGTACGTGAAACTCCTTATTTATTGGTATATGGCATTGAAGCAATGATCCCTGCGGAAGTTGAAATCATGTCTCTTCGTATTGTCGATGTGGCTGAGATTGATGATGATGAGTGGGTCAAGACCCATTTGGAGCAGTTGAGTTTAATTGATGAAAAACGATTGGCAGAAGTATGTCATGGCCAATTGTATCAAAAAAGGATGGCAAGAGCATATAACAAGAAGGTGCATCCCCGAAAGTTTGAAGTTGGGCAGCAAGTGTTGAAACGGATCCTTCCACATCAAGCTGAAGCAAAGGGAAAGTTCGCCCTGAATTGGCAAGGACCGTTCATTGTAACCAGAGCATTGTCCAATGGCGCTTTATGTTTAACAGATATTAAAGTAAAATGTATAGATATTGCTATCAATTCCGATGCAGTCAAGAGATATTATTTATAATTTCTTTAGTATAATCATTGATCGTTTGTACTGGGCATTGTCTCAAAGGTTGAAATGACGAAGGCATTTTGTTCTGCTATCTAAACACTTTACCCTTTGTTCGCCCTTTTGAGCCATACTTATTTTATTTTGTGCCCCTCTTATGGAATCAATAACCGAAAAGAAAAAAAAGAAAAGAGAAGAAAAAGAAAAAAACAACAAAACAACAAAAAGGGAAAAGAAAGAAAAGAAAAAAAAAGATAAAAAGAAAAGAAAAAGAAAAATAGCAACAACAAAAGTAGTCTAATGAACTACGTTTGACCTGATTCCTTTTAAGGATACGTATGCAGCTTCACGGCTCGGTCATAGGGAAATAAAACTTGAAAGATCCCCAAGCAAGAAAACTGGGGCAGAAGTTATGTTTGTAATGAGAAAGTTGGTTCCAAAAGTTGTAATTCTAACCCATTGGATTTGGTTTGAACTCTTTGATACCTTTTTCTTTCCAAACCTATCCAAGAATTCATATTAACATTCAAAGAAAGACCTCCCGGTCAGTCTTCGAGAGGTGCCAATTCAAGCAAGTAAAGATAATTCATACCAGGGGCAATACTCCGGTTTTAAGCAAGAAAAATGAAAAATGAGAGAGTCTTATAAGTGAAAACCCGCAAGGGCACTGTAAGGCGATGTAAGCTGAGAGAAGTCCAAAAAATGAGAGTCTTATTGGTGAAAACCTTCACAGGCACCATGAGGCGACAAGGAATTGAGAAAGGGACAAATGAAGTGAGGTTGACGACAAAAGATCCGTCAAGGCAGCAAGTTGAATGAAGATGGGGATTCGACAAAAAGAGTTGGTTGGGGAAAACTTTGAGGCACAAAGTAAGACAATTGGGAAATTGATTGATCAAATAGGCTGGGTTGATTAAACCGAAATGCACAACATGATCATTGGGGTCAGATATCCTGTTCAGATAAGTCTTTTTCTTTCTCAAACAATCTTCTAAGGGAAGATCTTCTTCTTTATTTTTCATCTTCTGAAGTCATCGTATTCCATTTCTTTTGGCTAAGACTTTTCCAATAATATTTTGTTTTTAACAAATAAGAAGGATCTTCAGAGTTTAACGCCAGATTCCAAAGTGGTGCAAATCAAAGTGGGGCTAGGATAGGCCAAAGAGAAGGTGATGGGACGTAAGAGGCGTCATTGATAAACCAAAAGATAAAGTGGTGAAGATTCTGTGAAAGTATGGGATCGGATAAAAGTCCAAAAAAGGGAAGGCCACAGATGAAAAATTTTGGATAAGAAGGTTAGAAGTGGGAAGAAACAGTTGGAAAGTTTGTGGATAAGGAAGTAGTCGGAGTATCGGAAAGTCTCAACCAGATTCAGAGCAGTTAGCCAAAAGAGAATGGAAAGAAGAAAGGGGAAAACCATCCCCAGCAAGAGTATCACAACCAGCAACACATTTTAAACTGAAGAGATTTTTCTTTGATTGAAACAGGGGCAGAAAATCTTGGTTGTTTCGGAGAAACCCACCGTAAGGAAAGACAAGCACCAAACAGATGCACTCAGTTATCAAATTGGGGTAGAAGAAATTCCCTTTCGTTGTGTCTATTTTGTTGAAATTAGGTACCCATCGGAAGAACGGGGAAAACAACACGGCTTTTAGGGTAAGAAGAATGGTTGAATTTTTGAAGTCAGGAGCCCGCCTGGAGAACAGAGGCGTATCTTTCATGTTTGAAGTCAGGAGCTCGTCTGGAGAACAGAGGCGTACCTTTTAAGTTTGAAGTCAGGAGCCCGCCTAGAGAACATAGGCGTACCTTTCAAGTTTCAGCAGTCAGGACCCCGCCTGACGAACAGAGGGAGTTTGATTCAAATTTCAGTTTTCAAGTTTTATTAATATTTGGTAAAAATGACACACACCAGATACCAAACTGGGCAGAAAAGTTTCTTTGTTTTGTCAATTATTGTAGAAGTCAGGAGCCCGCCTGGAGAACAAAGGCATACATTTTAAATTTCAGCAGTCAGGAGCCCGCCTGGAGAACAGAGGTGTACCTTTTAAATTTCAGAAGTCAGGAGCCCGCCTGGAGAACAGAGGCGCACCTTTCAATTTTTGAAGTCAGGAGCCCGCCTGGAGAACAGAGGCATACCTTTTAAGTTTTAGAAGTCAGGAGCCCGCCTGGAGAACAGAGGCGCACCTTTCAAATTTTGAAGTCAGGAGTCCGCCTGGAGAACAGAGGCATACCTTTTAAGTTTCAAAAGTCAGGATCCTGCCTGGAGAATAGAGGCGTACCTTTCAAGTTGTTGAAGTCAGGAGCCCGCCTGGAGAACAGAGGAATACATTCAAGTTTTGAAGTCAGGAGCCCACATGGAGAACAGAGGAAGACGATGATAATCAAGAGAAGACGTTCAAAATATCAGAAGTCAAGAAGTCGGTGCAAGACAACAACAAAAGGATTGTTGTAAGGAAATACAAGGCGACAAGGAAACAACGGTCGCGGAACAAGTTTGAGAATAAGTCTTTGTAATTCATAGGCTATAGCTTAGCCTAGCTTCTTTATTTTTCTTTTAGCATGGTGTAATAAGGGGTCAGCAAGTAGCAGCAGCAACAGCAACAGTAAGCACAGCTTCATGGTAGTCCCAACTACCAAAACTTCCCGAACTACATTGACATGATTCCTTTTTAGCCAAGGATATGTAGGAAGCCTTTGAAGCAGAGGTTCGGTCAAAATCTTTCAAAAAATGCTTCACACGAAGTGTTCAAACGGGCAAAAATCGCTCGTATCCGCTCACTTTGTCTTTGCACGAAAACTCTTCGTGTTTACGGGCAAAGAGGGCCATCTGTGGGCACGTGATTTTTGCCTCACATGAATTACTCCCGCAAAATTAAAACAAAAAATTGTTATGTTTTATTGTGTGCAATTTTGTGAATTTTTGGGGTATTTTTTGTCATTATTTGCATTTGTCCGTGCATGTTTATTTTAGTTTAAATTATGGAAAATACAAAATATATATATATATATATATATATATATATATATATATATATATATGTTGCATTTTCATTTAGGTTTTAATTAGACGTTGTGGAGTTAATCAATATAATTGTTTTACAAAAAATGAAAATTATAAAAATAACGTATTTGGCATTTTTAGTGTTTAGTTTCAAATTTTATGATTTTTATTTTAGTTTGGTATTTAATTATGTGTGATAATTATTATTAAGTGTTAATTAGTATTTCTTAATTAATTTGGCCTTTTATGATTTAATCTAGGGTTTTTAGTTTTAATATTTGGAAAATATTTTGAAAAAAAGAGAGAAGAATTAAAAGAAATAGAGGGAAGCCAAATTTGGGCCAAATTCAATAGGCCCAAAACACACACACCTGAAACCCAGCAAAAAACCGGCCCAATCCCACACCCCAACCCGGTTTGTCCCAAAACGACACCAAACGACGCCGTTTAAACGACCTTTGATCTGAGCCGTTGAGTCAATTTGATCGAACGGTCCCAAACCCATCACCCATTACCCGACCCCGACCCGTTCCTAATAGACTGACCCATCCCCCTCCATTAACCCTAAAACAACCCCGTTTCGCCCCCCTGTTTAATTTGGGCCATTGGTCCTCGTTGATCTAATGGTGCATATTAATTCCCTAATTTCAATATATCTAACCCCATCAAACCTCACCCCCCCAGAACCCCCTCACTCGTCTTCTTCGACCAAACCCTAGCCCGCCGCACCCAAATCTCCCTTATTTCGGTGGCGGCGCCGGCTCCGATAACCACCAAAATCACACCACCGAACCTCCTCCATCCCCTCATACCAAATCCCCAAATACTTGCCCCCAAATCTCAGTCAAATTCTTCGAATCTTCAATCGAAATCGGACCCCAAACCCTAAGTTTACCCAATAGGCCTCAAATTAACACCCCAGAACCCCCATACCTCCCTCTTTCCCAATATGCAACTAGTTCCCCTCGAATATCCCTGTGACTCGTCGAATTGGAAATAAAAATAGACTCGAAAAGGTTAAGCTCCAGAGTCTGTAGATGCGCGGATGATTAAGACCAAAATAGACCTCGATCATGTGTTTTCATTTGAGAACACGTAATTGAGACCTCGTTTGGTCGAAATAAAGAGTTCGAAGAAGAACTTCAAAGATGGCCATATGTATTAGGTAATTCTTTTTATTTAAATTGGTATTTCATGATTTTGTTTCATCTTTGTTCTTTGTAGTATTCGACTTACTGCTTTTCATTATAGTCTCATCTATCAGTCCGTCAGTATCACATGGTTAGTTTATTATTTTGATTAATTCACTAGTTTCTATTAGTTACTATATCACTATCTAGTCATTCACCTTTGGTTCTGTGTAAATTGTTTTTGTGTAAATTTATTTCTGTGTAAAATTGTAACTGTGTAAAAAAGGGGTTCTTGGTCTCTGCTGATTCTCAACTCAGTCAATTTCTGGTTTTCTTTTGTTTGTAATAAGTTTCTTGGTGTTGCTAAATGGAGCATAGGGTTATGGGTTCTGAGTTGGGTCAATTTGACCCATTTGGGTTTCGATTTCAAGGATAATCTCAAGGTACAACTTGAAATGGTTTAATATAAAGAGGGTAATTACCTAATTAAATAGGGGCTGCTAATAGTTTAAGGGGTGATCAACATAAGTAGGAGTTCCAATTAGGGGCTGCTAGTTTGGATAGGAGGTACATTAGCTGTTTTAAAATAATTAGGCACTAACTTAGTGGAAGTTGATTAAAAAACTAAAAAGATAAGCTGCTAATGGGAGGGCACTCAATGGTTGCCTATTTAAAAGGTTGTAAAATCAGGCATTGGGAGGACATTGAAAACACTCTGAAATATAAGAGAAAAATAGATAGAAATCCAGAGAACAGAGTCTTTAACATTCTGAAAAATTGACTGACTTTGAACACTGAAAAGAAAAGGCTAAAAATTCTAAGAGTTTAAGTAAGAACTGAACACAAGAAGTTTGAGTGAATTTGAGAGTTGAAATATCAGGATATAGAGTTCATAAAGAGACTTGAGAGCACACATAAGATACTGAAAAACAGACACTGAAAATACACATTGAGAGAATTCTGAGTCCCCTGCCTTTCTTGTTTGGAAAATTATTTGAATTCTGCATATTTGGTATTTTTCTGGTTTCACCTGCTTGGTTTTTGCATTCTGCCTGTGAGGTCACTGTTTGATTGAAGCTGGGTATTACTCTGTTGCTGTGTTGTTGACTGTTCACCTCTTCTATTTCTCTTGTTGATTTCCAGGTACTCATTTCACCTCCAAATGTACGAAAAAATGGATAAATATGAAGGTTGATTCATGTGAATAGAGATTTGGTGTTAATACAGTATTCTATTCAACCATTTTTGCACTTTCAAAAATTGTTAGCTTAGTTTAGTTCCTTTGTATTTCATTTTGTATACTCTAAATTCGAATTGTTGCTGCACTATTGGTTTGATAGTTCATTATGGGGTTCTAGATGTACATAAAGGATCATGTTGAGTGTTTGGGGTACTGTGGCCAGTTGTATGGGCCCTTAGAATTGAATAATCATCCCTTAGTGCATTAGTATATGCAAATAGGTATATGCATGCTAGTAAAAGAAAATCTGCGAGTGTAAATGTTAATGGTTTCATGGAAATAGTTTATTAATTGCTTTGAATCTAAGTTTGAAATTGGACAGAGTTGAGTCCATGTTAGAAATTGTATTCTTTTGAAATCATGTGGGTGATGGACTGGGTTCGATGTTGAGGTTCATGTTTACATTCCTGATGTTAAATCCATGTTTAGCAATTTAATCCATGTTGATAATAAGTTGGGTTTGATGTTGAGTTTCCTTTTATTTTTTTCAAACATTTTCTGATGTTGAATGCAAGTTTAGGGACCCCCTGGTCTGATCTTCATTTTTATCCTTAGCCCTCAAATAGTTTGCGCCATGACGCTGCAAAGCTGAAGCGCAGGTCCTTTCCACTGGGCCTGCCCATTTTGCCTTGGGCTTAACCTTGAATAAGTCCCAAACCCCCTTTTCTTTAAATAACCAAGTTTGCTTTCTTATTTAATGCAAATTCTCTTTTGCTAGGTTTGCCTGAACGCTAGAGTTAAGGGCACGAGGAACATAAGCCCAATTTATAATATGTTATTAATTAGAATTTGTTAGTAACTGAGGAGAACTATAGTAAATAAATGATTGAGTCATGGCCCTCATAATTTAATTTAGAAATCTCTTGGTTAGCATAATTTGACGCGTGACATGCCCAACAAACCTTAAATTGCATGGCCCTCATTTAACTAATCTTATTTATCTTTAGAAATTCGGGTAAGCCATTTAGCAAATTTCCATGGCTTCCCGCAAAGTTGATAATGCGTAGTTGCTTTAGGCGCGTTATTTAATAATTTTACCTTCTTAAACTCGAGTGCACATTTATGTGACCCAAATCCAAATCTCAACAATGTTAAAATATGTCAAAAACTACGGGTGCATTCATGTGACGTGGTTCGAAACGTGTTTTAACGACGTTGCAATTCTCTTAAAAATAATAATAATAAAAACGGTTAAAAGTTTAAAATTTGCACATAGGTTCATAATAGTTTAAAACCAGATAATTAAGCCGAATATAACAGTTGAACGACCGTGCTAGAATTACGGAACTCGGAAATGCCTAACACACCTTCTCCCGGGTTAACAGAATTCCTTACTAGAATTTCTGGTATGCGGAGTGTTAAACAGAGTCAACCCTTTCCTCGATTCGGGATTTACATCGGTAACTTGGGACACCATAAATATTTCAAGTGGCGACTCTGAATCTTTTAAAAATAAATCCCGTTTCAATTATCCTTTAATTGGAAAAAACTCCTTTATACCCTTCCGGGTGTAGGTAAAAAGGAGGTGTGACATTGAGCAGCTTTTTATCAGCGAGTTTGGTAGTGAAAGCTTAGGCCCAATTTTTTATGAAGCACCCCTGGCTACTATTCCCGTGTCTGTGACTCCTTCTTTGCCGATCTCGGTTGTTTCTGTTCCTCCCCAGGCTGCTGTCTTTACTGCTTCTATTGTTCCTCCTTCAACAATTCCTCCTCCACTTTCTCACCGTGCAGAGGTTGGCTCCTCAAGTGGAAGTGGTGCCATGAGGCAAGTGATTATTGAAGTCCCTGTTGGGGGCAATCTTTTAATGAAATCAGGTCAAGCAGATGTGTGGCTAAAGCCCTTAATTGGTCCAATCGAGAAAGCTAAGCAGGAGAGCCATAGTTCCTTGACATTGATGAATGACATTGTGCATTGTTCTTTAAAGGTATATCCCCCCTTTTTACTTTGTCATTTTTCTATCTTTAGGGTTCTCATTTCCTTTCTTTTTCCCTTTTTAGGCTAATCTCATCGGCACAGAGATGATAAAAAGGGTTACCCTCACGAGCAATTAATGTGTGATTATCAATTAGAGGCGTACAATTTGAAGGAACAGTATGAAAGTCTTCAGATTGACGTGGATTACTTGGAAGAAAGTAAGACTACCTTGGAGCAGCAGGTACGGGTCTTGACTTCAGAATTGGCAATTGTAAAGTCTTCCTCACGTCAAGCAGATAAAGAGAGGGATCGTCTTGAAACTTATTTCTCCAAGCAGTTGTCCAAATCCAGTGAAGATATTAGAGAATTGAAGGCTCTCTTGGGTGAGAAAGAAACTTATGCTGGTGATCTCGTGCAGAATTTAACCCAAGCCCAAGAAGACTTTCGGGCTTCTTCTGATAAGATTTTTTCCCTAGAAAGTTCTCATACCTCTCTTCAAGCTTCTTACAAATCTGCTTTGACTGAAAATGAAAAGTTGAAGAATGAAATTGCTGACTGGGAAAGAGATTACGAGATCCTTGAGGATAAGTCTGCTATGGAAGTGAGTTGGGCATATTTGAATTCTCACCGTGATACCCTTGTTGAAGCTAGCCAAGAGAATTTTACCTTGGAATCTGAGTTAGCTAAAATCAATGAAGCTATTGAGAATGCTCAGCAAAACTAAGATTTTCCTTCTCCCGTGGCCGAAGCTTCTGCAAATATTGAAGTTGATACGGGTATCCCCACTCCTTCAAGCCAAGTTGAGCCCGCTGATGTTGATGCATCTGTTTCAGTTCTTTCATTTTCTCAGTGACAAGTTTAAGTTGTAAATTTCTTTGTGTTGTTTTTTTTTGTTTTGGAGAATTGTGGTTAAAAACCCTTGGTCTCATTTGAGGGTTTGTTTTGGAAACTTAAGTCCCCAGACCTTTTATAGGGCAATTTACAGTTTATGACTAAGCTTATACTTAGTCTAAGCTTTTCAATATTAAGAAGTTTCTCGTGCCTATTTTGAACATCTATTTTGTTTACTCTCGCCTTTATTTCTAAGGACTTATAGAATAATTTGCATTATTATTGTTTCAAAAATGCTTCTATTAACTTCATGAATATTTAAATTAATCCTGAATTTTATAAAAGAGGGCCCTTTTATATTCGACACTTAATAAAGAAGACGTCTCAACTTCATAACGGTGTTAACATACGATAAAAGAAATAGGAATACACATGTTTCTTGAAATAACTTTGACAAGTTTTTATTTGAACTTTGTCTAGTTTTGAATAACACTTTACATGTATTAGAATTACATCTATAACTTTCTCGTAACTGTTTTTCTTGTAACATATTTAAAAAAGAAAAATAAACACGAGGTTTTTATTTATAACCCGTTTCAATACATTACCTTTACCCTAACTATGGTAAGGTACTTTTTAAGGCTTAGCTCGTAACTTTGCTCTATACTTGACTTATTCATTGAGTGAAATTTCCAGGCTTGATCTTTGATTATTTCTCAATCTTCTTTTCCTTCTTTACACATGCCTGTGTATATTGTATACTCCCCCAAGTGTTTGAGCGCTGAAGTAAGAAGCCTCGAGCACTTGATTGTTCCTCTCATTTGGTCTTTCCCCTGAAAAGGAAAAACATACGGGACTCGGAGGTGCGATTTTAGATATAGACTGCTTAACCTGTTTGAATTTCTATCAGAATAATTGTAACCCTAGGCCGGGAAATTTAATTTATTCTGCGTGCCTTGCATGTTGTGACTCATCATTTAGCACGGGTTAGCTTTTTGCCTATCATCTAATCGTTGTAAAATTTTAACAATTCAAGAATTAAATTTTAAAATACAGATACCTGACCGTGGGTATTCCTTATAAATAGTATCTTTTCAAGTGAACAGTATTCCAATATGAAGGTAGTATCATGACATCCATTGTTTCTTACTCGTATGCTCCTTTACCAGCAATATCACGAATCCTATAGGGTCCTTCCCATGTTGGACTTAATTTTCCCGCATTAGCTGCCATCGTAGATTGAAAAACCTTTTTGAGCATAAAGTCCCCAATTTTGAAGAATCTGAGGCGTGCTTTCCGGTTGTAGTATCGTTCTATGACCTGCTTCTATGCTGCCATTCTTATTAATGCAGCTTCTCTTCTTCCTTCAAGTAAATCAAGATTTATACGTATTTCCTCGCCATTAGACTCTTCTGACGCATGTGTAAACCTTGTACTCGGCTCTCCTATCTCAACTGGAATTAAAGCCTCAGCTCCATAAACCAATGAAAATGGTGTTTCTCCTGTACTTGTTTTTGCCGTTTTGCGATATGTCCATAAAACACCAGGTAACACTTCTGGCCAATTTCCTTTGGATTTCTCTAAGCGTTTCTTTAAATTTTTGATAGTGACTTTGTTTGTTAACTCAGCTTGTCCATTTCCTACCGGATGGTAAGGCGTGGATGTAATCCTTTTAATTTGTCAGCTTTGTAAAAATTCTGTGATTGGAGCGCCTATAAATTGTGGGCCGTTATCACAGACGATTTCCTTTGGTACACCGAACCGACATATGATGTTTCGCCAAATGAAATCTCTGACCTCTTTCCCGTACCTATTTAAATGCTCCTTCTTCTACCTATTTAGTAAAATAATTAGTGAGTACGAGCAAAAATCTTACCTGTCCTTTTGCTTGTGGTAGTGGACCCACGATATCCATTCCCCATTTTATAAATGGCCACCGTGCAATGGCCGGATGTAGTAACTCTGCAGGTCCATGCATATTATTACCGTACCTTTGGCATTTATCGCATTTAGCCACGAAACTTTTCGCTTCTTCTTCCATTTTAGGACAATAATAACCTGCCCTAATTAGGGTTCTTACCAATGACCTTCCTCCTACGTGATTCCCACAATGCCCCTCATGTATTTTTCTTATTACATACTCTGTCTGAGAAGGTCCGAGGCATCTTGCTAAGGGACCACCGAACATTTTTGGGTAAAGATTGCCTTGCTTCAAGCAATACCGAGCTGTCTTTTTTCAAAGTGCATGAGCTTTTTTCTTATCTTCAGGGACGATACCATACTGCAAAAAAGCATCAATTTCGTTCCTTCAATCCCAAGTTAAGTTATTAAAATTTACCTCATTCTTATTAGAGTCGAGAACTGAATGAAATAAATGAATAACTGAAGCACTTGCATCACTTGCCACGTCTGGCGCAGATGCAAGATTAGCTAGGGCGTCTGCTTCAACATTTTCATCCCTTGGTATTTGCGTAACTTTCCAAGTTTGAAACTGTTTTATCAAATCTCGTACCTTTTCTAAGTACTACTGCATTCTTGGTTCCCTGACCGTATAAGTCCCCAGCATTTGATTAACCACGAGCTGTGAATCATTTTTTATTATAATCTGATTTATGCCAAGTTATCATGGCAGTTCTAAACCTGTAATCATAGCCTCATACTCTGCCTCATTGTTAGCTATAGAATGATATTTAATAGCTTGCCGAATGGTTTCACCTGTAAGTGGTACCAAAACAACCCCTAAACCTGCACCCTTTACATTAGATGAACCATCAGTGAATAAGGTCCAAGTTCCTAGGCTAGCTCCATTGAACACCTGCAATTCTTTTTCTGCTTCTAATTGCATCCCTTGGCTAAAATCAGCCACAAAATCAGCTAACACTTGAGATTTTATAGCAGTTCTAGGTTGATATGTGATATCATATTCACTTAGTTCTATAGCCCATTTAGCTAATCTACCTGACAACTCATGCGTATATAATATATTGCGTAATGGATAAGCAGTTACTATAGTAATAGGATGACATTGAAAATAAGGTCTTAATTTTCTAGATGCCATGATTAATGATAGTGCAAGCTTTTCCAATTGAGGATACCGCATTTCCGCATCTAATAAAGATTTGCTAACATAATAGATTGGGGATTGTTTACCTTGGTTCTCACGGACTAAAATGACACTTACCGCTACTTTTGAGACAGCAAGGTAGATTAGCAGTCTTTCCCCTGCCTTTGATTTTGCGAGCAATGGTGGATTTGATAAGTATGTCTTTACATTTTTGAGTACCTGCTGACATTCCTCATTCCATTCAAAATGATCTTGCTTTTTAAGAGCTGAAAAGAATTTAAAGCACTTTTCTGATGATTTAGAAATGAATCTTCCCAAGACTGCAATTCGTCTTGTTAACCTCTGCACTTCTTTTTTACTTGTAAGCATATCAGGGATTTATTCAATGGCCTTAATCAGTGCGGGATTTACTTCAATACCACGGTTAAAAACAAGAAAACCCAAAAACTTACATGACGCGATACCAAATGCACATTTCTCCAGATTTAATTTCATATTAAATTTGCGTAAAATCTAAAACATATCAAACAAATATGATATATGTTCTCTTGAATGCTGAGTTTTAACAAGCATATTGTCTATATAAACCTCCATAGTTTTTCCCAGATGTTCTTGAAACATTTTAGTCACTAGCCTTTGATATATTGCACCAGCATTTTTGAGACCAAAAGGCATTACCTTATAACAGTAAGTCCCCTTGTCTGTTATGGATGAAGTTTTTTCCTCATCTATCATATCCATTTTGATTTGATTGTATCCTGAATACGCATCTGAAAAACTTAATAGTTCATGTCCTACAGTAGTATCAATGAGTTGATCTATATGTGGTAATGGGAAAGAGTCTTTTGGACAAGCTTTGTTAAGGTCTGTGTAATATACACAAACTCGCCAATTACCGTTCTTTTTCGGTACTACAACAGTATTGGCTAACCAATTAGGATACATTACCTCGCGGATAGACCCGATTTTTAGTAATTTTTGGACCTCATCTTGAATCACTTGATTTTTTAAAGCTCCTTGCTTTCTCTTCTTTTGTTTGACAGGTGGAAATGAGGGATCTTCATTTAATTTGTAATTCATTACCTCCGGAGGTATTCCCATCATATCAGAACGGGACAAAGCAAAACAATCCACGTAAGTTTTCAAAAATTCAATCAATTTACCTTTCATGTCCTGGCTTAGATTAGCCCCTATGTAGACTTTCCTTTCAGGCCATTGTGTGAATAACACTACAGCCTCCAGCTCTTCAATCATTGTTTTAGTGCTTTCATTTTCCTCTGGTTCTTGAATTAAATCATGCCTCGAGTACACATCTGTTTGCTCTCGTTTAGTTGAGGTTTGTGTTGCAATACCCTCAACTGGATTCTGTAACTGCTATTTTTCTTTGTTCCTCATACTTGACTCTGCCACGGAGTTAATACTTTTGGATGTCTGTTGATCTCCACGGATTTGATGTATTCCCCATAGTGACAGAAATTTAATAACTTGATGCAAGGTTGATGGAACGGCGTCCACCTCATGGATCCACGGTCTTTCAAAATCATGTTGTAAGCCATCTCCATCTCCACCACCTGAAATTTTGTATCATTGACGACTCCTTCTGCAAATGTAGTAAGTATTATCACACCTCCTTTTTCTCTACTACACCCAGGGAAAGGGTATAATAAAGGGAGTTTTTCCAATTAAAGGACAATCGAAACGGGATTTGTTTATTAAGAGATTCGAGTCGCCACTTGGGAGATTTATGGTGTCCCAAGTCACCAGTTTAAATCCCGAATCGAGGAAAGGGTTTGACTCTGTATTATAGTCGCGAACCAGAAATCTGGGTAAGGAATTCTGTTAACCCGGGAGAAGGGGTTAGGCACTCCCGAGATCCGTGGTTCTAGCACGGTCGCTCAACAACTATATTTGGCTAAAATCTGATTATAATACATGTTACCCTATTGTGCAATTTTAAATTTACTTACCGCTTTCAATCAAATTTTTAGAAAGTGAACGTCGTTTAAAAATATATTTTTGGAACACGTCACATGAAATGCACCCGGATCCTCGACACATTCTTATTCAACGTTTTGGGATTTGGATTTGGGTTGCATGAAATGCACACCCGTATTTAGGAAAGTAAAATTATTAAAAGCGCACCTAAGAGCGACTAACGGGTTATTGTCTTTGCGGAGGGCCGTGAAATTCGCTAAATGGCACACCCCGAATTCTAAGTATTTTAATATAAGCAATTAATGAGGGCCCCGTAATTTATGCATTTTATTTGGCGAGGCTCATCTCATCTTATTATTTAAAGACCATCCTAGATCAAACTTTAATTTTCTATTGGGTTTGTCTCTAAAGAGCTTTAGTTAATTAATGTTATAAAATCCGGGCCTCAAGTTCAAGTCCGGATTCAAATAAAAGGAGAAACCTTTTAATTTGAACACGTTACTTAACTCGAAAATCCAAATTCGTATTTCAAAATTATTTACTACCATCACATCAAGAATTTTAATGATCAAATTAAACCGGCAACATGTTAACTCCTGAAACGGCCCATGGGAAGAAAAAGGCCATTCTTAACTTTGTACCATCCCCAAACAAAACAGTTGAACTAGGTTCTAGGCCCATACATGTACCAGCCTGTCCCTAATTAGATAAATCAAGTGAGGTTTTAGGTAATGTGTATGACTGGGCCAAATCAGGCCCAAAAGCATGGGCCAGGCAGTCCAAGCGTTATTTTGAATCAAGTTAGAATTGTGCTACTATGTAGCTGATTTGAGATGCAATTAATGAGCTAATGACAAGACCTAAATTATGATTTATACAAAAACATGAATTAGAGTTAAAGAAAACATTGAAGTAAAGACCTTGGAGATAATTTCACATACTAACAACTACTTGGCCTGAAATACACTACTTAATTAACTAAAGCAGATGGATCATTCATTCTCTGAAGTGGTGCAGACTTAGTATACACAAGTGCAAGTTTCCTGGCTCAAAACCAACATGCCTACTCACATTAACACATTGAAGAAGTTCGATGTTCTCAATTGATTGTTAAGACTGCGAGGACACTGATTCTACTAATATTCTAGTATAAGAAATGAGGACAAGGTCCAGTTCAGTTCAATAATATTTGAACTGCAGTTCTTACAAAACAGGCTCATATTCTAGTATACAACTATTGAAGACCTAAAAATGAATTACTCACGATCCAAAAATCCCATGACAGCAATCTTGATCTAACTCTTACATGCAGCATCTAGGTATTAGGAAAAGGACTTACAACTAATCCAAAATATTTAAACAATCTTAAAACAGTCCAGTTTAGTTCAATTTAAACAGCCCAGGTTCATGTGCATACAAATTAGAATCAAACAAGTATTAAACAAATTACATCTAATCATCTAATTAAGGCGTAACAATATAGGCAAGCATAGTTCAAGGATCAAATACACGAGCATCTTTTATTTCATATCCACTTCAAAGCTACATCAAACCAAGTTCATATGTGTACCTGGAATAAAACCAAATGAATGAAGAAGGAAGGGTAAGCAAGCAGATTTGACAAACAGCAATCACAACCAGCAACAACATGAGTAATTTTCGAACCAAACAGCCTCTCAAAAACCCAGGAATAAACTATAGAAGTACAGCACCCAATAGAAGACCCAAAAATAGCTCAATTGAACCTACAATCACTCCAAATTAAACCAGGAGCACTTTGAAAATTTCAATAATCAGGTCTAGAACTAGAAGATGCAAAGCAATCACCACAACTTGGAATGCAACCCAAAAAGCTCAATAGAACAGTGTTGTTTTTTTTTAGTTTTCTATTTTTTTTGGTTTTTGGGTTTTGAAGATCTAGATCTAGAATTTTTTAATTGAAATTCAAATCTTCAGCTTGTGAAGACTTGTGGGAATTTGGGGGGGAATTTTCAGATTCTAAAACTTGCTCCCTAAGGCACTAGTCATGCCCTTTTATAGGCAAACTTCAGGGGGAAGCTTCTAGATCTCACTCACACCTTTTTCCCCTCTTTTATTTCAGATTTTGTTCAATAGTCCCTAATTTACTGACTTGTTGCTCAAGTTACTACACCAAAGTTGCTGAAATGTAAACTAGGGCCCCATTCTAGAATGATCTAGGGAGTTCGAGCTTTATCTACCACAATTCTTTATATGAGAATACCTAAACTACCCTTTATTCAATCCAAAATTACTGAGCTATCCTAACTAAACCCCAGCCCCTCCTTGTCCTAGTTAAAATTCGACTGTAGCTAATCAAAGACTAATTTATTCAACTATATCCAATCACCTAAGCCTAATTACTTTTGAAAACACTGATTTAAAGAACAATTACCAATCATGCATCAAAATAATCTACTTACTGAACAATTACTGAACAACTACTGATTTAAAACTCAAAATTAAACTAATAGAACGAACATAGGACAAACAGCAAAACTTAAACATGATTAACCCTAATTTTAAAGATTCTAATCACAACCAATATTAATGAACAAATTATTACTGAATACGAACACATCAAAAATCAAAGCAGAAGTTAACAGAAAATCCAACAATTAAATGCTTAAACTAATCAAAAATGAAACTAACACCTAAGCATTCAAACTAACAGAAACAAACGTGAAAAATCAAGTTAAACAAACAAGAACATAAAATCTTACATTGTAGAAGATTGAATCACATGGGACCTCAATTTGAAGCCCGGAATGATGTGAACGTTTGTTCTTTGCCAAGAACAAACGAACACATTATTTCGCGTCCCAAACCAAACTTGGGCCTAAGGAAGCTGGAACAAACTCGAACAATTGGACTTCTAGGGTTCTGTCCCTTTTTAAAATGG